>CAIGQQ010004470.1:2044189-2088155 GCA_903798035.1 Danio albolineatus
TTTATTTATTTTATTTTTTTTTCAGTGGGGGCTCTGGGTTTTGCTATAGCCCTATAGTGTTACGTGATGGTGTGACGAAGGCAACGGAGTCGAGGATCCAAATGCAGATATTTATTATTAAAAAGCAGTATAGCAGAACTCAAGGGGCAAATCCAAAATCGTAGTCAAAAAACAGGCAATAGATCAGAAGACAGGTTACAGGCCAGGATAATGAAAGACAAGGCTAAGGTCAAAAACAAGGACAAGGACTGGAACAAAGTAACACTGTTGCGAGTCACAAACAGGTAATAGAATCTTACTGCCACGATGAGAGTGTGTGTGCTGCTCTTGTAGTGTGTGTAATCAGTCATGATGGTTCTCTGCTGGTGTGTGTGCAATCAGTCATGATATGTAACAGGAGTGTGTGTGTGTGTGTGCTGCATGATAGGAGATGTAGTCCAAAACATGGCCGATCTGTAGTTCTTGGAAGTATGAGTGAACCAGCGATCTCTGATAGGGAAGAGATCGCTGGTGATCGTGACATATAGGGCCCTATGTGTCCTTAATCCGGTCCTGCAAGGGACCACTGTAGAGACTAAGCCGAAGAAAATGAATGAATAAATGAATGAATACGTAAAACTTTCTCTGCTGGGCTCCACACAAATAATTTAATCAAATAAATTAATTGAACTCATTAGTTTTAACAAATGTATGTGGATTGAACATACTGTAAGACAATTAAGTTGTCACAAAAACCCTGAAGAATTGTGTTGTTTTAGCTCATTTTAAATAAGTAATTTAAAGAAACAAACATCTTTTTTGAGTTTAGATTCCCTTGTGAGATCAGGCTGGGTATTTTTGACTTTTTTTTTGCCACAACAACCCATTCATGTCTGACCCTGATTTACGCCACAAACATTAATCGCCTTTATTTCTAGTGTGACGAAGAGCTGGTTGGATAATAAATTCCAGTCCTTCGCTGCTGAGTTGTAATTAAGCAGGAAATCGATCACACAGAGGCTTTATAAACCACATGGATTGAAAAGAAAGAATGAGGCTCTCAGCATTTCAGAGTGGTCCGGTGGGATTAGATGTTGTTTTCACACTCAAGACAAGAAATAAAAAAAACATTCTGTTCGATTTTAGACTCTGCCCTTATTTTTTTAATCTATAAATAGGTTATATGTTTTCTTCTAAAAACAAACTGATTTTAAATTATAGAAATCAAATTAACAATGAGATTAACAATCAGTCGCATCATGGCTAAAAGTTACTGTTACCTGAAAATATTTATATCTTAATATCTTTTTGACAGTAAAGCAAACACAGGAACAGTTTTAGCTGAAAGACTGATCCTGGAAATTAAGTTGTTTAAAATTAATAATAAAAATGCTATTAAAACCAGTAATTAATAGTATAATAATAATAGTATTTTTTTTACATTTTATTTTATGATAATTTTATTTTAGTTTACTAACAATTACTTAATAAATTAAATATTAAAACAAACTGTACTTATATAACTACTGTCATTATCTTGGACAAAAATGTTTTTACTTAAAATTAATTAGATTATTTACCAAAACTAATAAAAACGGCAAAAGCACGTACTATGTAAATTCTTTTTAGAAAATATTACATTTTTTTTTAAATCAACTAATAAAAAAAGCTAAACATTTTAATAATATAACCAAACTGAAAAAAAAAATATTCAAAATTAATGTCAAAAGTAGTTTTAAAACTAAAATAAATAAATAAATAAATAAATACTATACAAAAACGAATGCTAAATGCTACTGACAGGTATATTCATATTCCTTCTGTATTTTCTTTATATATATATATATATATATATATATATATATATATATATCTTGTGTTAACAGAAAAAACAATGATGTTTAAACATGTAAAATCAGCAACTATAAAATATACAAAATACCAATGATGTATTACACAGATGTTTGTCCAATTACAATTTGACAAAAAACATTCTGCCCCCAAACCACCAAATGACCAACAACTAAAAATATAGATTCCAAAAATAATCTTTGCAGTCGAAACATCCTTGTATTCCCCTGAGAATGCCTTTCCTTCTTGTGAAAAATGATTCAAAAATACTGTAAAATTACTGTAAATATATTATTATCTGCCATTTTTTTTGTATTTGTTTCAAAGTAAATAAATCCACAAAGCAAAAAAAAGCACTTTGCTTGTAAATATAGGGGCTTTTAAATAACTCCAATTCCACTCAACAGAGAACAAATGAAGTGTCTGAATAATGCTAATATTACATACAGTTTTTCTGGGAAGCTAATACCATAATCACATGTATGTTAAATACCCACTTTTAATGTAATATTAAATCTGGGTTTATACAAATGGAAAAATACTACAGCGTGTCTACACTTCCGCAATGCAGGGCTCTATTTTACATCGCTTGAAATGAGCTTTAGGGAGATTAAACAAGAACAAACCATCTATAGGAAGTGTCACTAAATCTGGCAGATTATTCTCAGGCAGTTTTCAGATTATAAAGGATTTGCCATTGACATTTACCCTTGGACAGATGCTCCAGTGGTCAAAGCAGGCAAAAGAATAAGTTATACAGCAACATGTGCTGACCTGTTTGTACCGTACACTTATGCAAGGGCTGAATGTGACAATTCAATTTGATGACGAGGTCAAACATATTCATTCACCTACAAATGTACATTTGCTCACAGTGGTTCTATGCATTTCTTTCTTCTGCGGAACTCAAAAAAAAAAAAAAATGTAAAAACTGAAAAACACAAAGAGGATCTTTGCAGAAGGTCACTGTAGCCTGTTGAAGCCAGCAGTGGTCAAATTAAAATCTGTTGTGTTGAAGTATTTCCTGTTCAAAGGCAATGATTTTGAAAATGGACTTTAATGGTAAGTTGTTCCCATGCATTTTTAAAGGTTCAGTATTTAAGTTTGATTTGTGTGGTTGAAGTGGTTAAACTAGGTATTGCACTCCTGGATCAAAACAAACGGAAGCGTAGGTTGCCAGATTGAGAACAGGAGCGAGAGATTTAAACCGTGTTCTAAATAAAAGCACCAGATGGAAGGAATATTCTCCATATTAACAGGAGTTTTTGTCCTAACCAACACCTCGAATTGATAAATTACTATAAATTACAATAATTGATAAAATGGCTTCTATTTCTCACAGGTGAACAGCAGAAAACTATGACCATGGTCACTTCAGGTAAACCTCATGTGCTTTATTCAGTGTTAAATGCTAACAATGTGAGTTTGAATGCCATTTTCATGACATTGTTGCCATATACTGAAAGCAGCAGCAGATAGTTCACCTCAGATCTTGAAAATAAAATAAACCGTTTGATGTTGAACTTTAGAACTAAACACGTGATTCAGCAGTTACATTTAATAATGTTAAATAGGGTAAATATGTATTAAAAATTAGATTTTAAACCTTACCATTTCGTAAGTGAGTGCATATTCTGTGCTTCTGAATGGCTGTATTTACATTTCTGTCGTGTTTCGTTTGGTGCAAACAGCCAAATTGCTCATCACTGGATATCTCGTTATGAAGTGTGTTGATAGGACATGTGGTTACAATGGAACCTGCTCACCTAATGTTTACGTTGGAAATCTTTAAATCATTTGCTAATAATAACCTCATGTGAAACTGAATGTCTCATTTTCGGAGTCTGCTACTGTCGCATTTCGGTCACTCAGGCTTTCAGAACCTTTCCGAACGGATGAATGGATGAAATATGCGGTTATCCACCAAAGCAACCCAGAGTGCTGAAATCTAATTGCTAAACTGGCATTAGGCTGGTAAAAATTACCAAAACAAAGACAGAGTTCTGGAAAAAACACATTTTCAAAGCAGAATATCTGACTTCAGCTTCAGATAAACAAATGTTCACTTGGCATATTTCTTAAATATCTGCAAACATTATATGGTATTTCTTTGCTTTAGAAGAGACAAAAACTTACATACAGCACCTTTAAGTTGGACAAAATTAACCGTACAAGTCATTTTAACTTAAATTTGGCTTAAAACAGCTTGTACGATTTAAAGGGTAAGTTCACTCAAATATGAAAATTCTGTGATTATTTACTCACCCTCACATTATTCCAATCCCCCAAGATCTTCTCTTATCTTCTGAATACAAGTTAACACTTATCTGAAATTACTGAATATCCTGCACTGGTGAATCCTTACATATTATTACTGGTACGTTGAATCTTACCAAGCTACAAAAAGCTGTTTGGCTGTTTGGCTTAACTTCTGCAAAAAACTTCTGGACTTTGGTACAACTTCAGGACATTATAATGTTAAAATAATAAATAGCCTGTGAACTTGGTATAAATATGTACATTAAGATCTGGACTACAGCTGCTGACACAATCTCCATGTTTATTACACAAAACAATGATCAGGACGCAGAAAGATTGCCTAATTTAATATAATTGTATTCTATTGGTCTCTCATTCTTAATTTTTTTTCTATTAACTTCTATTCATTGGATACCCCAGTTTAAAGAAACCGCATGGGAGGGAAAGTGTAGTTGAATTACAGTTGAATATATGTTGTTATATTGTTATTTCCAGTGGTGTAAAGAAACAAATTACAAATTCTCAAATTACTGTAATTGAGTAGTTTCTCAGGAATTGTAATTTACTAAGTAGTTTTAAAAATGTGTAGTTTTACTTTCCATTGAGCACATTTTTAGTGCAGTATGATTACTTTTACTCCACTACTTTCCCTCAACCTGCAGACACTACTTTATTACTTATTGTCAATGGGGATTAGAAAAATCAGTCCGGCGAGTCCAATCAAACCACATAGAAAGTAAATCGCATCATACTGAACTACATTAAGACATGCAGCAAACTGTTTGGAAGCATTAAAAGTGTCCAAGAAGATACTTTACACCAGGGGTGCCCCAACTCGGTCCTAGAGGGCCAATGTCCTGCAGAGTTTAGCTCCAGCTTGCTTCAATAAACTTTCCAGAAGCTTTGTAGAATATGGTAAAAGCTTGATTAGTTGGTTTCGGTTTGTCTAATTGTGGATGGAGCTAAAATCTGCAAGACATCGGCCCTCCAGGATCGAGTTTGGGTACCCCTTCTTTAGACGCAATGACCCAGAGACTGTTTAGATTGCATGGCACTAATGAGAAGATGGCAGGTGTTGACTGTATGATGACTGAAATGGCCTTAAACAAGAACTAAATGCACTACAGAATGTTATGTATTCACACACACAAATTACCTGTAAACTCAACCTGTCCCAGCAGGGCTACTTCTTATATGAAATTTTAACTCTACTTGGACTACCTTTCTGGGCAAGTAATGGTACTTTTACTTGAGTATGATCTTTCCACCACTGGTTATTTCAGCCTGTATGCTTTGTTAATGATAATAAAATATATGTATATATCTATAATAAGAACAC
This sequence comes from Danio albolineatus, assembly GCA_903798035.1. NCBI lineage: Eukaryota > Metazoa > Chordata > Actinopteri > Cypriniformes > Danionidae > Danio > Danio albolineatus. The sequence goes on from CAIGQQ010004470.1 coordinate 2,049,618, forward strand.
AATTTAACATGAAAATTAAGATGAAATCCTAGAGCTCGCTCATTCATGATGCTGAGTAATGTCTTCAGGACGTGAAGCGAAGTACAGTACTTATGTCCAGATCCTGAGAAAATTGATAAGTTGTTGCATGTATACATTAGATTATGAAGAATGACGAAGATCCTGCTTTTGCTTTAATGTGTCCTTTCTGCAAGTTTTTTACAATAATTTAAAAAAGTGAATCCCTGCAAATAATGCGATATGAAGCTACTGTATGCGTGTCTGGGACATCCGCTTAGAAAAAATAAGTTGTAAACTCGAGAAAACAATTTTTGTTATGTCGAGATATCAAGAAAACGATGTCATGCTAACATGAAAACACCTTTTGATATGTCATGATCACAAGAAAACAAGAAAGGAAAAAATACTAACACATGGCCAAGGTTTTCATACAGCCAAAATTTTCTGCTTTACCGTTCCTAAGGTATGATTTTTTATTTACATTTTTTTTTTTAGGTTTTTAGCTGTAAATTGTACATCTGCGCTTTTAAAACAAATGAAGACCGCAGATGTCAATAGCTATATTTCCATCCACCTACTTTAATTTGCATTTTTGATATACGCATAAAAAAACGTTTGGAGGCCTGAGGCGAGCTGGCTGGGCTGGATCCGACTGGACGGAAGGCCTGAGGGCAGCCAACAGGACTGGAGGCCTAAGAGGAGCCGACTTGGCTGGAGCCAGCTGGACAGAAGGCCTGAGGGGAGCCGGCAGGGCTGGAGGCTTGTGGGGAGCCAGCAGGGCTGGAGGCCTGTGGGGAGCCGGCAGGGCTGGAGGCCTATGGGGAGCCGCAGGGCTGGAGGCCTGTGGGGATCCGGCTTGGCTGGAGCCGGCTGGACAGAAGGCCTGAGGGGAGCCAGCAGGGTAAGACGTCTGGGTGATGCCGGCAGGGCAAGGAGCTTGACTGGGGCGGCAGGGCAAGACGTCTGGGTGGTGCCAGCAGGGCAAGGAGCTTGACTGGGGCCAGCAAGGCAAGACGTCTGGGTGGTGCCGGCAGGGCAAGGAGCTTGACTGGGGCCGGCAGAGCAAGACATCTGGTTGGTGCAGGTAGGGCTAGGAGCCGGGCTGGGGCTGGCAGGGCTAGGAGCCTGGGTGGTACAGGCACTGCACATCGCTCTGGGGCTAGAGCAGTCACTGGCAGGCGCACTGGGGCTGGAGCTGACACTGGCGGGCGCACTGGGGCTGGAGCCGACACTGGCGGGCGCACTGGGGTTGGAGCCGACATTGGCGGGCGCACTGGGGCTGGAGCCGACACTGGCGGGAGCACTGGGGCTGGAGCCGACACTGGCAGGAGCACTGGGGCTGGAGCCGACACTGGCGGGAGCACTGGGGCTGGAGCCGCCTTTAATGAAGAGGCCTTTCTCTTCATCCTCCACTTCTGGGTGCAGGTCAACCCTTGGGGGTTGGACATGGACTGGAAGGTGGTGCTGGTGAGAGGGGTCCATTCCTACTGCAGGATCTCCCTCTCCTTCCTGAGGCAGGCATAGTCCACCACCTCCCAATAAGTCCAGTTTCCAATTTCACCCAGCTCCTCCCAATCGAATGGTTCATCCAATCCAGCCAGAAAGATGTGGATGAGATAAACCCAAGCCCCTGGACTGCCTCAAGGAGCCCTTTAGCGAAGATGCAGAAGGGGCGATGGTTCTGCTGGTGAGGCAGTCCTCTGGCTAGGGGTTGGTTTTGGGGTCCTTCTTGCTGGGAGAGAGCTGGTCGCAGAAATAGTCCCATTTCTGCAGAGTTCTCTTATGTCCAGTTCGTACTGTCAGGGTTCGGGTTGGGGAAAGGAGAGGGAGGACTCAAGTGCAGAATAAAATGGGAATTTATTTATAATAAAAAAATAAAGGGAAAAAGGCAAAACAAACTACCCCGAGGGGGAAAACATTAACAAAACAAATAAACAATCAAAAACAAACTTGACTGGGCTGGCAGGGAGAAAGAAGGCTGGACAAGACAAGGCAGGAGTGATCATTGACGATCATTGACGTGAAACGACGACGAACTGGTACAGGACAGCCGACATGAGGAGAATTTAAAGCAGACATAATTAACAAACAAACAGGTGAACATAATAGACTAATAATGGGTTAACAAGGAGGGTGGGGCTAGACAATAGACGGCAGAGTGCATGACAACACAAGCCATGCACTCACATAGAGACTAGAACACGCAGCCAATGAGAAAACTCATTAACTGCGTGCTCACATGACAACACAAGCACGCGGCGTGTGTAAACACACACACCACGTGCTAAACACAACAACAGAGGACTGAACGCGAGACACAAGCACACGATAAAATGAAAACATTCTACCGTGCGCTCACACACACAGCGGCCATGCCCCATCCCATCGCCAACAGAAACCAAAACTAGACTTAGCACGCTGGAAATGAAGCCACACGCTGCGGACAGACGAACACCAGGACGAGAACGCGCAATCGTGAACACGCCCAGCCCCCACGTGCCCGTATCAAACGGGAGCGCGCACGGTCCAAGCGCGCCCACAATTGGCACTCATACATGGACACAGTGACAACACAGGACTAGACAGAGCTAGTGTCCGGACTCTGCCACCAAAACAAGAATTAACAAGACAGGAGTGGCAGAACCACGACAAGGATTGCCTTCTGAGGCACAAATCATTTATTAAATGAAGAGAAGATTGGCACAGCTTCTTCTACTGCAGCAAATTACATTTTTACTGTTAATATTTGGCACCAGTTTATCAGGAAGTAATGATTTTGTTCGCTTTGACTCGTTGGATGGAAACGCTGCTGTATTTACACGTCTTTTATTCGATAATCCAGTTTTGCGCATAAAGTTCATTCGCATTTTTGAATTATTTAGCCTAAAATGTTTACTGCCCCAAAATAATTTCAATGTTTCTGAAAATAAAATATATTGTGTTCAAAGGTAAAATAAAGGCTTTATTTTTTAGCCAGAGAGTTAAAAAGAATATGTTTTAGAGCAGTAATCACAATACTGTGAAACCGTGAAACCATATTTTTATACCAGGTTATCATACCGTCAGAATCCTTTACCGGCCCATGCCTAGCAAGCATATTCAATTACTAATTATTATAGACATTATTGTGATATTTATTTACTGTTGAATAAAAGAAATCCATGAAAATAATCCTCTATTCGCCAATAACATTTCACCGTAAATATCATTAGTGTGAAAAGAAACAAAAGTTTCTACATCAGCCTGGTGTTTGACCTAGAAACTGCAGTCAAATGTATGTTTAGATACGTTTTTTATGGCTTCACCAAAATGTAGGCTGAATACCTATTTCTAATGAGCCTGTGTTGCATTTTTCCTAACTAACTTATAAAACTCATAGTTCTTTTGTTGCTTTGATTACTTCCATTGTCCTCATTTGTAAGTTCCTTTAGATGAAAGCATCTGCCAAATGATTAATGTAAATTAAACCAACCACCCTCGCTGTTACCAAATCCATATTGTATTGGGAATATCCAATATCTACGCTACGATCAGCATGGCAGTATTACCGTAACCACATTATAGGAATGTTCTCATCTCAATTTACATGTATTACAAAAGATTTATCATAAAAGCATTGACTATGAACAACCAGAAAACCACAAGAGCCATTCTACAATGTCATTTGCAAGCAACGTGAATCTAAATTAGCTTTAAAAAGTGAAAACAGATTTAGCATCGTTTTGTGGTTTGTGTGGCCTTCATTTTGACTTTGTATGGATCCTTAACAACCCTATTTAGGCTAAAAATCAACTACCAGACGAAAGCCCCTGTTAAACGACAGCAGAGGGAACACATTTGATCCAAACAAAAGCCTCTGCAATAATCAGCTTTCTGTAACAATCTGCCAAAAATACACTCACCATTCTCCTTCTCTATCTGTTGCTGCTTAGCATATTATGAGTCCTAATTGTCTTTCCCAATCCCCATCCGTCCAATTGTGCTGATCTCTCGGTGGAATCTGTGTCAACTCTACTCTCCAGATCTAGCCATCATCCCCAACGCTCGGCACCAGAGCTCAACCAGTCGCTCTGGCCGCTGGAGCTCCCTGCAGAAAGCTAATGTGTTGGCTACATAATAATATTGTTTATGCAAGACTATTGCTATGATTCAGTTGGGTGGCTGTCATGCTGCCGTCTTGCGAAAGAATCAAATGAAGTCAGCCTAAAGGTTTTTTTTAACTGAGGCCATCTTTGGCATTCTAGACCCTAAAGTCAACATGAAAGTTAAAGGGATAGTTCGACCAAAACTGAACATTTCCCATTAATTTACTCACCCATAGGTCATTCAAGATGGGAGACTAGGCCTGTCACAATACCTATTTTTGTTGTACGATATAATGCACCAAAAAAATTGCGATAAACGATAATATTTGTCATTTTATGACCATTTTAAGATTTTTTATATCATAAAATGCAAGTACACTCTTCTAAAGAACACAACATATTTCATTCTGTTATGATTATCAGTGGCTGCAGATCGCTAATGGGCTACAAATCCACCGCTACATGGACTACAACTCCAAGCATGCACCACACACACCGGTTCCTGATCCAGACTGATTACAAACTCGCACAGCTGAAGCTGCTTAGGCACTCATTACATGAACTATTCATACTTTATACAGCATGCACACATATAGACATTGCTGATTCTTGTTGTTACCTGTACACATTACGAAGTGTTTCTCCTTGCCTTGCTCTGCCATGTTTGAGTCTTTGACTTGTTTATTGTTTTCTGATGCTAGCTGCCTGGACCGACCTCATTGCCTGTTTTTGACCTCTTTCAACCTTTTCCGCATAATACTGTTTGCTCATGTGATCGACCCTTGCCTGCCTGACCATTCCTTGTATAATAAAGACTCTGCAGAAGGATTCTCACCTCCGTTGTCACATCCGTATTGTTACACATTCTTAAGAATATTTAATTTTAGTCATTTTAACAATTTAATAATTAAGCATTGGAATCAGAATGAGAAAATGCATATCCTAAATTAATAATAATAAACGCTAACAAAAAAAAATGCAAGGTAAAAAGTAACAGGCTGCAATATCTGCTATGATGAAAATATACTAAAGTAATTAATATATTTATATAATTTAAATACTGTAGTGTTTTTTTTTATTAACCACACTGACATTGAAACCTCCAACCAGCTGAAATGTTGCTAGAATTGGTTTTTATGTGTAGGCGATAAATTTTGCATTACCAAAAATGATTGAGGTCATGTCGATGAGTTGTGCCGATATATATAATGAGATAAGCTGATATATTGATCATTGTGACAAGCCTTTAGGTGACTATTTTTCTCTGGTAGAACTTTTGGAAGAAGATTTTGTTAGATGAATCATTGGGGATTCATATAATGGCAGTAAATGGTCAAATTTAGTTTTTTTAGAGTAAAAATAAAATCATTAGCCTTGGCTTTTGTTGACACAAACGATTGGTCCATTTAAGAAACTGAATATTATTTACAATATAATTAGCCATAACATCAGCATTGGATTGCACAGTAATTTACAGTTTAATGTGTTGTTCTGCTTATTTATGCTGTCTAGGCCATGGCAATGTATACAAGCTGCTAAATCATACTGCTATGAGCGGGCACAGCCACTGGAATATTTTTGACTCAAGACTTCCGGTCTTATTCAATTCCATTGAATTTCAGATATTAAAAACATCTTGTTAAGCTGTTTGAAGTTGCTATCTGATATTTTTCCATTATAGTATTCTACTTTTTATGTATAGCCTTGAACACACCTGTTTCGCTTAGTAAGCAGAAAAAGGTTAAATAAAAAAAAAATTGTTTGGTTTTCATTCTGCTCTCCATCATGGCCGACTGATGACACTGTGAAAACATTCTATTCCATCTGACTGAGACCGTAATACATTATGAGTAACGTGAGTAATATAATCAAATTACTTTTTAAATATCTAGTTAAGTAACACAAGAAGAGCAGATTAGGGACAGGAGATATCTTATAATTTGCAACATAATAAATTATAAAATCCTGCAAATGATAAAGACTAGACTTGTTACAATAATGTTAAACCTACAATCTGTCCGTGTAATGATTTATTATGCAATACAGTTTTGACAAACATGTTTACAAATATATTTAATGATATGCTTTTACTTAAAGATCACATCATGACATCAGTCGAGTGTTTAAACTCTTTTTTTTTTGTGACCAGATGTGGTTTAATGCCACATAATTATAAGAATATGATATCCTACTATTATATAGTATCCACTATAAGGTGGAATAGCGATAATGGCTAGATCAATTAGCATTGCATTCTAAATATTTGTTCCGGTTATAAAACACCTAGGATGGCATGTAGAACAGAAATAATCCAGATATACCACACAGCATTTGTTTATCATGTTCATTTCTGATTCATTTATCATTCATTCATTCATTCATTTTCTTTTCGGCTTAGTCCCTTTATTAATCCGGGGTCGCCACAGCGGAATGAACCGCCAACTTATCCAGCATTTGTTTTACGCAGCGGATGCCCTTCCAGCCACAACCCATCTCTGGGAAACACATCCATACATTCTCATTCACACACATACACTAGCTTACCCAATTCACCTGTACCGCATATCTTTGGACTGTGGGGGAAACCGGAGCACCCGGAGGAAACCCACGCAACCACGGGGAGAACATGCAAACTCCACACAGAAATGCCAACTGGCCCGGCCGGGGATCGAACCAGCGACCTTCTTGCTGTGAGGCGAACGTGCTACTCACTACGCCACCGTGGCGCTGATTCATTTATCCATTTCTATTATCAGGAGCATAGCAGATGACTTTTCTTCATTAATCTATATGTGGAGTTTATGTGTGAGAGCACCCTCTAGAGTCCAGTATGAATGAAATAAACATACCACTACAATTTGGGTTATTTCCATCCTGCTTCAGCATAAATGTGTGTGTATATATACACATACATACATTATTAATGATCTCTAGTCGGTTCATTCCGCTTTGACGACCCCTGATTAATAGAGGGACTAAGCCGAAAATAAAATAAATGAATGAATGAATAATTTTCTCTATAGATTCAGGATATTCAGTAGATACTGAATTAAATGAATTATATCAGCATTAACATTATTATCACAATAAAGACCAGAAAATATTGTGACAATTTTGAGTCCATATGGCCTATGCAGTGCAGATGTGCTATGTATAATGTATAAACATGATACTTAGTGTAGGCCTAGCTCTAATTTTAACTTGTATTTAATTGAATTTAAATTTTATACAGTATTTTGCAAAAACAAGCGCATTGCGAGAATAAGGTCAATAGAGAGTCACTTGGTAAGCAGGAAAAGGTGAAATATAAAAATATATGCAGGTTTTGTTCGGTTTAGTGGCATTGTTTTCATTCTGCTCTCCATCATAGCCGACTGATGACAACCTGTGAAAACATTCCATTCCATCTGATTCAGACAGTAAAAATGTATCATAGGTAACATGGGTAATACTTTAACACTTTAATAGATACACACTATAAACCATTTTGAGTTTGAATTTTACAGTGTGATAAGTAAATACAAATGGCCAATGGCTAATTCACCATTTGTATTTACTCATCACAATGTAAAATTCAAACCCAAAATGGTAAATTTTCATTTCAATCATTCTGTCCTTCACTTGATCCAGAAAAGCAGCACTGCTGAAAGGATTATTTGAACTTTAGAGTTGTGAATGTACACTTCCTTCCTTCTTTTGATGATTTTGAGACTAATCAAAAATTTAGGTTTTCAAAAAAGCAGATTAAATGAAAATAATAATTAATGCAAAAGTAACAACACATAATGTTCCTCAAAAAAGTAAGTAGAGTTACACATTCACACATTTAAAAGGAAGTTACACATTTAGATACTTTTAAGAAAGCAACATATACTGCATTACTTTCAAAAAATAACCTTCCCCAACAACCAGATACAAATACAAAAATAGAAACAAATAAACAGCACATCTCCTTTTCCACTGGTAACAATGAGTCCAAAAAGAAACCACAGTCTGTCCGAAATCATGCACTGTCTCAGTAGGTGAATTTGAACTTACTTCATGACCGATAAAGAGCTTTCTACTGTAGTACAGATATAACTACGATGAATGGAATTCATGAAATTTAAATAACCCTTTTTTCACCAAACATATGGGTCTGTCTATATTTGAATCAATATTGGGTCAAAACAACCAAGCATTTTTAATAAATTAACATTGTTTCAGCTGTGTCATGATTTATGAACGTTTTTTAAATGTACATTTATGTAAAACCTATATTTGATATGTTCGTTCATTCATTCATTTTCCTTGAGTTTATTTTTATACTTTGTCCCTTATTTATCAGGGGTCACCACAGCGTAATGAACCGCCAACTATTCCAGCAAAGGTTTTATGCAACGGATGCCCTTCCAGCTGCAACCTAGCATTGGGAAACACCCACACACTCTCGCATTCAGACTGATACACTACGGCCAATTTAGTTTTACCAAATTCACCTATAGCACACGCCTTTGGACTGGGGGGAAACTAGAGCATCCGGAGGAAACCCACACTAAAACTGGGAGAACATGGAAACTCCACACAGAAATGCCAACTGACCCAGCTGGAACTCGAACCAGCGACCTTCTTACTGTGAGGCGACAGTGCTAAACACTGAACCATCGTGTCACCCATTTTATATGTTTCTACCATATTTTATATGATCTGGGAACCACTTGTTTATGTTTAACCATCAGAATAGATGAAACAGAAAGAGCTTAAACCGATCCAGGCCAATCCAGATAAGTGTTGTTCCACAAATCATGAATGCAGTGTGTTTGTCTTTTTTCCCCCACTGTTTAGCACACTCACATATCAGCCGACAGAGCTATTGGCTGAAAATCAATCAGAGGGCATTCCTAATGTAGTGAACCTAATGACATAATGTGTTCACCATTCAATTCATCAGTTGACATTTATATAAAAAATTCATATCAAGAATGAAAACAAGAAGCCGATACAGAGAAGAGCTACTGTAGGTCCATTCATTCAGTTCTTGCTTTCGGGATTTGTCTGTTTGTGTTGTACAAATACATTAGTGTTAGCTGACATATTATATTAGTCTGCTTCTCTTCATATGTCTTGTCCTTTTTTTGTAACTGCTCGTTATATAATTAATAGAAGGTGGTATTTTATTAATAATATACACTTAAACTACTACAGCAAAATGGCAAAAAAGCAAATATTTAAATAATAAAAACTGATACAGTGATTTTAAATAATTATCAAGTCTATTACTATATATTAATATCACAAAAGGGTTTCATGAAGCTTCAAACATCATTATTAAAGATGAATAAAATAAATAAAACACAGAAAAGATTTTCCATAACAGACCTTAACGGTCAAGCATGTTAGTTTTATTAAAAATCAACCTCAGGGTCATAAAAGGGTCTAAAACTGATTATATAATAATTATTATATACTGATTACATAATAGGGGCAGCATGGTGCCGCAGTGTGTAGCGCTTTCGCCTCACAGCAAGAAGGTCGCTGGTTTGAGCCTCGGCTGGGTCAGTTGGCATTTCTGTGTGGAGTTTGCATGTTCTCCGTGGGTTCATGTGTTCGCGTGAGTTTCCTCTGGGTGCTCCGGTTTCCCACAAAAGTCCAAAGACATGCGCTATAGGTGAATTGGGTAAGCTAAATTGTCCATAGTGTATGTGTGTGAATGAGTGTACGTGGTGTTTCCCAGTGATGGGTTGCACCTGGAAGGGCATCCGCTGTGTAAAAATGTGCGGGATAAGTTGGCGGTTCATTCCGCTGTGGTAACCCCGGATTAATAAAGGGACTAAGCCAAAAAGGAAATGAATGAACGAATGATTACATAATATTATTTATGTGTGTGATAAATATGCAGTAAACAAAAAAAAATGTAAATATTTATTTTAATACTTATGTAGTTTGAAGTCTTATGTTTGAGGAAATATAAGGAGTCGCTCACTTTATCAAATCTGTCTGTTTTTTATTAGCATTTTTTGCTAAATTGTACAATTTATTCAAAGTGTCATTTTATTATATGAAATTATGATTTTTTTTTCTCCATGACTTGTCAGACTTGTTGGACATTTTAAGTAAATGGGGTGTTACACCAAAGGACAGCAAAACTTCAGTTATACTATGTATAGTAATTCCAAATAAAATATGTGACAAAATTTGACACAATAGCGTAACAGGTGCACTTTTTGAGCTTTAAAGGGCACCTATGACAAAAAATCTACTTTTCAAGCTGTTTGGACAGACTTATGTGTAGGTACAGTGTACATACCGTCATATTGGGGTAATATAAACACACCGAGTCCTTTTTTTCCAATTTAGCAACATAAAAAAAAATAGTAGACCAATTGGAGTGGTTTTGAGACCGAACGCAACTTGATATAGGAGTGCGGTTTCTCTGTCCACCGAACTGATTGACAGCTGCTTATTAACACGTCTCCGTAGTAACATGTATAATCATATCAACAAGACAGGATGTGCACAAAGCAACCAGTAATAAAAGATCTGTTCAGTTCGCTAGAATCATCAATCATCATCAAATGCGATCAAGAGTGAGTTTTACAAGTTTAAAACATGTTTAAATCAATGCATTTTTGTAATGAACTACAGCGATTTACTTCATCACCACAGCCGCATGTCAGTGCAATTATGAAAGAAGACGCTTCAATCCTGGTTTGTGGATGTTAAATCAGGTTCATTTTGTGCATTTTGCAGCTAGCTCTCTGCAACTCTCACATGGTCGCCCAATGAAGCTAAGCAGTGCTGCGCCCGGTCAGTACCTGGATGGGAGACCACATGGGAAAGCTCGGCTGCTGCCAGAAGTGGTGTTAGTGAGGCCAACAGGGGGCGCTCAACCTGGGGTCTGTGTGGGTTCTAACGCCTCTGTGAAGTGAAGGGGACTCTATACTTCTCAGTGAGCGCCGTCTTTCGGATGAGACGTTAAACTGAGGTCCTGACTCTGTGGTCATTAAAAATCCCAGGATGTTCTTCGAAACCCCGTTTAACCCTGGCATCCTGGCCAGATCTGCCCATTGGCCTCTGTCCATCATGGCTTCCTAACATCCCCATAGCATAATTGGCTTCATCACTCTGTCTCCTCTCCACCAATCAGCTGGTGTGTGGTGTGCTGTCTGGCGCAATATGGCTGCCGTCGTGTCATCCAGGTGGATGCTGCACACTGGTGGTGGATGAGGAGAAAAGTGCTCTTTAAATGAGCTGAAACTTTACAGACACAAAAGACTTATCTTAAATCTGAAAAAAGGGGTAAAAAACTTTGTGCCTTTTAAAGGGGGCTTCAGTCATATGATCTTAATTGGGGTCCTTCAACTAATTAAAGTTTTTACATGGAATTGGCTGATTTAAAATTAGTATAAAGTGTCACTTTTTTTGTCAGTTTTGATAATAATGACAAAATATTAAGTTTCTATGCTTTTAGAAATATATGGATGAGAAAAAAAAGATTGACATTTACTAAAGCAGCCACTAAAAGTAAAACTAGGGTTAAAGTAAAACTAGCGAGTTATTTATTAATATTTTTTAAATTTTGGTTTTCATTAATAAGAGCTGTCATTTATTGAACTATGCTTGAGCCAGTCATCCATAGGACAGTTGAGATTTGGCTCAACAATGTTATAATATAAGAAATCCACGGAAGACAAACACGTATTTGCTATTCACTGCATATTTAATGATGAAAATTTAAAAACAAATATTCATTTTTGTCATGCGTGACAGTGAGAATTCAACATCAAGTCAGCAACCCATAAGTGTTAGCTTATAAAAGAGTGACGAAGGGCATTTTTAGCTCTGTGGGAAAACAGTGCTTTGATTCCCCCCACTGAAGCTAATGCAGAAATGATGTGATGCAGCATATTGTTGCCGAAAATCATATTTTCAACTCTTTCCGAATGCACAGCAGAACACAGCAGCTCTGTGGTGATTCATTAAAAAAGCCTGTCCCTTTTGCATCCCTTATTCCGGAACCCCTTGAACATTTATGCTAACCTTCCACCCCCTTTCAACAGCTTTCCGCTACATTCTGACACTCTCTTTTCTCGTTTTCTGCATCAACCAGGTGATGCAATCAGCAAATGGAGCTCCACGATTCGCCCTTCCCCTTCCCTAACAGAGGCGAGGCGAGGAAGGTCAGAGAGCACGAGGAGAGAGGGATCTAGAGGATGGAGACAAGGGCGAATGGAAAAATGACACCCGAAAATGCCAGATGACTGAGGATGGTTCCTCTTGTGACAGGTGAATCTTTACTAACCAACAGGTCTAGATGCTTGCTAAAATAACATTAATCTAATGCTGTCTTCAAAATTAAGTGGCATCAGTGATTCAGCTTTGACATCATTGGCTTGTTGTTTGTTTGTAGAATTCTTGTAGAAGCACACACATCGCAGATAAATTTGGTTGTAGTTTGGTTGTTGGTGTTTAATCTTAGGACTGTTTAACTGAAAGAAGATTTTTTCAGCACATTTCTAAACATTTCTTTAATAACTTATTACTAGTAACTCATTTCTTTCAACTTTGCCATGATGACAGTACCTCAACCTCTTTGGGAAAGTCTATGCCAGGGTACTGGATAGGAGGATCCGGCCAATGGTTGAACCTAGGATGCAGGAGGAACAATGTGGTTTTCGTCCAGACCTTGGTACACTGGATCAGCTCTATACCCTAACCAGGGTACTTGAGGGTTCTTGGGAGTTTTCCCAACCAGTCCACATATGTTTTTTGGACTTGGAGAAGGCATTCATCCGTGCCCTCGTGGCATTCTGTGGAAGGTGCTCTGGGAGTATGGGGCCAGAGGGGACCTGGTTCAGGATATCATCTCTGTTATTTGCAGACATTGTTGTTCTTTTGGCTTCATCGAACATGGACTTTTAGCATGAACTGGGGCGGTTTGCTGCCGAGTGTGATGCGGCTGAGATGAGAATCAGCACCTCCAAGTCCAAGGCTATGGTGCTCCACCGGAAAAAGGTGGTTTGCCATCTCCAGGTCAATCTACATTCCTACTCCCACCTATGGTATAATGAGTTTAATGACCTAAATGAGTTTTCTTTGCAGGGTGGCAGGGCGCACCCTTATAGATAAGATGAGTAGCTCTGTCACCCTGGAGGAGCTCGAAGTAGAGACGCTGCTCCTCCACATCGAAAGAAGTCAGCGGAGGTGGCTGGGGCATCTGTTTCAGATGCCTCCTGGACGCCTACCTAAGGAGGCGTTCCAGGCATGTCCCACCGGGAGGAGGCCTCAGGGAAGACCCAGGACAAGCTGGAGGGACTATGTCTCTTGGCTGGCCTGGGAATGCCCCTGGACCCCCCTGCAGGAACTGGAGTAAGTATCTGGGGAGAGGGAATGGGAAGAGGGACTCTGGAGTTCTCGCCTAAGACTGATACTCCTGCTACCCAGCCCCGAAAAAGTGGATGAAAATGAATGAATGAATGAATGAATGAATGAACAAATGAATGAATGAATGATGACAGTACATAATATTTTACTAGAAATTTTTCATTTTTAAAGTGTAATTTAAAGGCTTAACTAATTTAATTAGGCAATGTATTTGTATGTACATACAGTAGGACTGGGCGATTAATAAAACTGAAATGTCAAACATGATTAATCAAAAGCTGCGATTATCATGTGCATCTTATCAGGGGAACACGGCTCTGTGATCAGTTGTAAATGTCCTCCAAATGCCAGAGGCCGTTCTAGTGCGGAAACTCCAAATACATCACGAAGGAGAAACTCCCTATACTGTTTACTAAACAGGAGGTTTAACAACTTTCACTGATTCAACGTGACTAAACATCTGATTTTCTCATAGGACGATATATTTCAAACACACCGCTGAAGTTATGAATTGAGTTTGATTTAAAAAAATATTTCACAATCTTTCCGATTACATCAATTTTGATTTAAACTCAATTTTGTGTAGCTTAGTACTAAACTAGGGCTCTGTGTAGTAAATACTGCACCATCTGAGAGTATGAACTAGAGGTTTACTAGAACCAGCTATATTGACAAAATGCACATGACAATCAAACTTTACTACTAGCCCTACTAGAGCCTGCATTTGAGCCCATCGGGGCCTGACTTTTTTATTCCCCTAGGGCTGGACTTCGGGCCAATTTTCACATCATAGCTAGCACGCATATTGGGCTTCAGGCCTGCTTTAGAAAATAAAGCATTTAAAAACATTTAATGAGATCTAATGCGTGCGGTCCGGAAGCACCAGTGATGCCTTGCACATAGATATTTCCAGCCATGTGCAATGGAGAACATAAAGAGAAAACTGAAAACTTGAAACTGTGAAAAATGCTAGAGGAAATGCAAACTTCTGGTCAACTTTTCAAATAATAACATACTCAATAACAACTTTAACATACAAATAATAACAACTTTAAATGACTAACCAACTGGTTATGCACGATGCACAACTTGTAAGTTGAATAAAAAACCCCGGTCTGCATACCACTTGGATAAACTTACAATAAAAATAAAAATAAAAATAAAAAACTCCAAACATTTCTAAATTAAAAAAAAAAAAATCAAAATTATAATAAAATTATTCTAAATAATGATCTAAATTATTATCAAAAAATCAGCTTTCTATTAAATACAAATCTGGTCCATTTTAATGGCTGTAAACAATATAAGCTGTATAAATATTTTCATAAGCTTTTTCACAAGGGCAAGGCTGCAGCCTGTGTGTCTCAGGCCAGGGCCGTACTAGGGGTTAGATTTAAGGCCCATGCAGGGTTCTAAGCCCTACTATATAGCATGCTAAATAATATGATTTTAATATGTGATACGTTAGAGATAAAGTACATCCAGCAGGTTGTTCTCGTAGAATAAAGGCTGGTTTATACTTCTGTGTCAAGTGACCGCCGTGACCCACATCGCATGCCTTGCACATAGCCATGCATTTATACTTCTGTGTGCTGTTTGTGTTGCTCTACAGTAACACTTCCAAAATGCTAGCTGGCAGCAGGTTTTTATGTTCCTCTGTATCAAGTTTCTTCGTGGGTGTTTTGTTTTTTCTGAACGCAACCTTAATGTACAAGTAGCTAAAACTCACTCATTCAGAGGCAGGAACTGGCAGACATGCAACTATACTCATAAAGTAAACAAAAAACAAAAGTTTCCACCTGGAGCTCTATAACGGGACCCCATACTTGTAAACACTCACTCCATCAGGCTCGCAGCTCTCAGCACTACCCACACTCGTGACGGATACAATCACAGAGCTTGCGCTACTCGTCTTTGCAATGTGTTATTAAGTTTTTCGAGAGGTGTGCGGCAGCGTCTGCTATGGCGAGGCCTATGCGGAATCATACGCGTGCACTTGACGCAGAAGTATCAGTCAGTCTTAAAGCACAACAGGCTTATCGGCAGTCCGACAGGAAGTGGAGGGCTAATGTACAAGACTAAAGGGATTTTATTCAGGAAACACAACAGACCTGTATGTACATTATCCTGCTTATTACACGGCTACTTCTAATAATATTTTGACACCAAACATTGTTCTGTGTCATAGTACTTTATTCAGTTTTTCATTAAAGAGAAAGCTGATAGAAACAAAAATGGCTGAATGGAGCATACACTAACCTACATATTATTCAGTCACAAGATGGTGCCAAGTAGACCTGACAGCAAGCATACAAATGGATGTGAATGTATTCACTGATGGTCAAGATGATTCGCAGTATCCGGATGTGTTATTAGTTTCAGCGGTTGTTATCTAGGAATAACATACCTTGGAATGTCGCAACTGTTATTATTATTATTATTATTAACTGTTATTAACAAATATTTTTTTAAATGTTATCACCAACAAATATTTCATATTATTTCAGAGAAGCTTCAACAACTTCTGAAAGTGTTCAGCCATGTTGAACTGTTGGATAAAATAAACAAGTAAAACATTTAAACAATTTAAATAAACAAGGATAAATAAATACTTTTCTTCACTGGCATGGTTTTATTAGCATTTTTCCTGTGTTGTGATGATTGCAATGTGTTGTGAACTTGTAATTGCTTTTGAAATAATGTTGTTTTGGCTTGTTTGTGTTGTATTGTAGCTTGTTTCAACTATGTTGTGACTTTGTATTTGCTTTTTAAAATTCCATTGTGTTATTCAGTACTGTGCCACCGTAGGTCTGTACACAGTTCAGTAATTTAAATCAATGTCACCTGCATTCTACAGCTAAATAACCTCTTACAAAATTCAAGTAGTGGCAACCGCATTTACAAAACTTCTGTGAAGAATGGATGAGAACTGAACATCTAGTTGTTATTGATGTCAAAATGAGCATAAGAGTTTTGTCTCTTGTATACACAGTGAAAGCAGTCGGAGTCTTGACTCGTTTGTGTTGCCAGATCTTGCTAGCAAAATCAGCATCTAAGTTAAAAATGTCCCAAATTGCTAAAATAAACAGCCGCTTATATTAAGTGGACATTAGGAATGGGCCGGTATAAGATTCTGTCGATATGATAACTTTGGATAAAAATATCACGGTTTGACGGTACTGTGATTACTGCTCTAAAATATATTCTTTTTAATTGTCTGGGTAAAAAACTAAAATTTTATTTCCCCTGGGAAGACAATATATTTTATTTGAAGAAACATTTAAAGTATTTTGGAGCAGTAAACATGTCGGACTAAATAAATCAGGTGAATCATTGACTTCTGCTGTCTTCTTTTGTTTCAAAAACACAGATTTCTTTACAATATACAACAGCAGCTTTTGATATCTTTTCTGCTGGAGATACTGTTGTCCTAAAAAACTACAATAAATAAATAAATAAAAAATCTTACACATATACCTTAAATCTTGACTTTTCCAAACCACGGTATACCTTGAAAGCGGTTATCGTCCCATAGTGGACATGGCAATATTTTAAGTGAATGACCGGTGAAGCAGGCTTCCAAAGATGAACAAAACATGATGCTTGGGCTTGACAGAGGACTAGTTGATAAGTTGAAGACCACAATTAGTCTTAGGTCACTGTCATTTTACCGACAAGTAGGTCAAAAATAGTGGATATCTAATGTGTGAAAAGCCAGAACATGGCTAAGGACAATTATTGTAATTTCAATAATTTAAATAATAATCCCTAGAATTCACTTCTGTATATATATGCGATGTTTACTCCTGAAAACGTAAAGTTAGTAGATTTTTTTAATTGTTCACAGAAAGGATTTTATACAAGCTTAAATACTTTAGTTTTACTGTATTACTGCGAAAACCCATTTCAAGAGTTGACACTTAGCTGATGATCTGACTTAACCTTGTTTGGCATGCTGTCCTGGGAGAGAGCCCTGAGCTCAAGGGATCCTCGAGCCCAGGACTCCTTCCCGTTCATAGAGCAAGAGGGGAGCTTGAGCTTACAGTAGGTATCTGTCAAACTCCCCGGCAGCGGCAGCTAAGGGAAACACCTGAGGAGGAAGGGAGTTAGACCAGTGCCTGAATTGTTTAATCTGTTATGAATTATGTATATCTTTGGATGGTGGGAGGAAACCGGAGGCCCCGGGGGAAACCCACGCAGACACGGGAAGAATAT
Source organism: Danio albolineatus (assembly GCA_903798035.1). NCBI lineage: Eukaryota > Metazoa > Chordata > Actinopteri > Cypriniformes > Danionidae > Danio > Danio albolineatus. The sequence goes on from CAIGQQ010004470.1 coordinate 2,067,281, forward strand.
ACAAACTCCGCACAGAAACACCCACTAGCCTGGCGAGGACCAGGGCTGGCAGTGTTCTTGATGTGGGGTGACAGTGCTAACCACTGGGCCGCCGTGCCACCCGATCTAAGAAATGGAGGGGAAGGAGGAGGAAAGGAGGGTTTTCTTCCATAGAAGATAGCTTTGGACTGGAACTGTGGTTATTTATAGTAGATGGGGAATCATATGATTGGGAGATCGTGATTAGATAATGTGCGACCTGCCGTGGTAAATCAAAAGCATGTGATCCTCTCGAAATTAGTTTGTAAACAAACTTCACTTAGGAACTTTTACTTTTCTAAATTTACAGTCACAAAACTGACAATTGATATATAATTATATATTTCACCAGTAGGGGAGACCCGGGGCAAAAGTAATGTGGGACAAATGTCATTTTCTCCAAGCCCTGACAAGATTTGCTTTCCAGGTTATGACAGCACATTCAGCATTCACATTGCAACCCTTGATGGAGCTGCCAAATACCAGCTGATTTCGGGACCATGTCACGTGGTTAGGTCCAAATTTCAGTTTTTAAGCGCAGAAAGTAAATTACTGTAACGGTGCTTTTTTTTCTTTTTGGAATTGTGTTTCTCTTTCAAGCATCACAGTAATGATCAATCTATAGATTATTTAGTGCAATAGCACATCCCTAAGTTTGCAATCTCTGAGTTTTTCCAATTCAAAAGTAAATTAGATTTAAATGGTAAGAGTTCCTGTGAGGACAAAATTAACACTGTTATTTATGATAATAGCCATACCTTATTTTACACTTCCACAGTAGAGTTTGCAGTGTTTTGATTCATTCATCCATTCATTCATTTCCTTATCGGCTTAGTCCCTCTATCAATTTGGGGTTGCCACAGCGGAACGAACCACCAACTTGTTTTACCTTGTTGTTCCAGCACATGTTTTACGCAGCGGATGCCCTTCCAGCTGCAACCCATCTCCAGGAAACATCCATACACACTCACAGACAATTTAGCCCACCCAATTCACCTGTACTGCATGTCTTTGGACTGTGGGGGAAACCGGAGCATTCGGAGGAAACCCACGCGAACGCAGGAAGAACATGCAAACTCTACACAGAAACGCCAACTGACCCAGCCGAGGCTCGAACCAGCGACCTTCTGACTGAGGTGACAGCACTACCTACTGTGCCACTGCATCGCCCGTTTTGATTCATTTGTTTTATAAAATTAATGCATATTGCTAATAACAATAAAAAATATTTTAAAAATGTAGAAAATTATAACATTTTGCATTGTTGGTTTGCTTTTGAAACATTTGGTGGAAGTGAAATTTAAAATGAAAATGCAGTTTAATATGTTTTGCAGAAATAAAGAATGAAATGTTTGCACTGAACATTAACAAGGTCATATTCAGACATATTTACAATAAACAAGATTAATCTAGTAAATATTGCTTACTTTAGACCCACCCGTGTGTTACTTTTGTCCCTGACGGTGTCTAAAGTAACAATGTGCAATTTATGTTTAAAGTGAAAGTATTTTGACGTTTTTTCAAAATACACCTGATATTGATAGACCACACTTATGAGTTAGTAACCACAGCAAAAATCTTTTAAAAATAGGTTGCCAAAGTTTACCTAATATTTCATCTGTAAAAACAAGGTCCAATTTACTGTGTTAATATGAAGTAATTTTCAGTAATTTTTCAACTTTCCACAGGTGTTTTAAAAATATTCTGACAACTGCAACAAATGTATTCACTCTCATGTTTTTTCCAAATCTAAATAAAGAAAAGAAAGATGAATTGAAGCATTTTGAGGAGAAAAGACAATGCTTCTTTTTTTATCCATACAAAGCCATTAGGATTAAGGTTAGAGAATATTGGAGATTATTCATTTAAAACAAACAACAAGGGTCCAAAAATCCCATCTTTGGTTTTGTTAGGAGCCTCATTTTTGTTGTTTTAAATGAATATTGTATTGTAATTTACTTAACCTCATGTTGTTCTAAGCCCATAAAGTATGACTTTTGTGGTGCATAAAAGAAGATAATTTGTAAAATGTTTCCTTTTTTGTCCAAACAACACATAATGGATATTTAAACCCTTCAGATTTTCGCTGTATGGACACAATCATTTCTTCAAAATGTCTTCTTCTGTAAAGAAAGAACGTCACACATGTTTGAAACAACACAAGGGTGAGTAAATGACCAAACTGTCGCTCCTCTTGTCCTCCTTTGCACTACTGTAGCTCGACCTTAATATCACAACGTTTATTTCAACTGATATCCAAAACAATCTGCCAATCGCTCATTAGGAGTGAATAACTGCTCGGCTTACATGCCGTCCTGACTGCGCGAAGGCCATGTGGTCCATTTCAGCTAGGCTACCTGACTGTTAGTACAGCCCCCTCCAACTCACACCGACCAGAGTGCCATTAAATAAATTGTGTTGTGGTAATCCTCTCTGATGTTTGCTCCCAATAATGCCCGTCGTCATGTTAACCCATTTTGATCACCCTATTTCCCGGCCTGTGCAGAACGGACAGCTCTGTTTGAGCGAAACAGCAGCATTGCATGAGAACAACTAAAGTTTATCCGATAAATACGATTGTGTGACTTGCTTCTAGAGATTAGGGACAGCGCGCTTGCCTGACTGATGCAGTCAAAGTTTCACACACTGAATGCAAAACAATCACAACAACGCGAGGCAGGTGGCGTTGGTGATCTGTTTGCCCTTGTATTATGTTGATGATATCAATGTCATTCAAACAGGAAAGGGGTGAATTTAGCCAGGTGAGGATAGTGAAGACAGCAGCACCATGGGCCTGATTTGATACCCTCGGCAAGCTCAAGGACACAGAAATATGTGAAAACAAATCTATTTTTGAAACGCATCAAAAATGTAGCTGCTTAATCTGCTCGTACACGTGAGAAACGTTTGGAGAGCTTCTTGCCTGAGGACTGATGGCAACATTAGCAAAGCCATTAATTAGACGGGGAATTACCTGAAGTCACTGTACGGGTGAATGATCCAAAAGCCTGCAGATTTGACCCGTTCTTGCTCGTGCTCCACTGCCTTCTCGCTCCCGAACATTCGAAGCGAGAACTTATTGACCCCGGGCTGAAGCATCGCTCCAAACTGTCTGTGCATGAAGCCCGCCTGGTACATCCTCTCATCGTCCGGCAGGATCTGATCGATACCCTCCAACTTTACGAAAGTCGACTGCTCTTCAGAGGGCGCCTGTTGTGCCCCATCGCCACGACCGCCCTGCGCGCCCGGACTCTCCCCTGGTCCCGGTTGCTCTGAGGGACCGTCGTCCTCCGGGCTCGCATCCCCGATAAGACGCCTCTGCTCGGCCAGATCCGCGTCTGGAGCAGCATGCCGACTGGTGAGGGACGATAGGCTGCCCCTGAACCTCCGGCAGTCGCCGTTCACGTTGGTTCTGAAGGGTCTCCCCACATCGGTCTCCGCGTCTCCGCTCTTGGCCTCGCTGACACCTTTCGAGCTCCCCGTGGAGGAAGGTGAAGGAAGATGCTTCATCTTGACACTTTTCCTCCGAGTGTCCTTGTCGCTGTCTTCACCGTCTCGAGTCATAGCACCCTTGTGTCCAAACTGATGTGGCAAGCTATAGAGCCGTTTGCGCATGGAAGAATGCACCCTATGCATTGTGATCGACCACCTCAACAGAACAAATGACAGTCGGTATCATCTGAGAGGAGACGCAGACTGGAAAATAGGTCGTCAAAAATATGAATGCACAAATATGCATCCCGCTGCATCTGTAATACTAGACGCGATGCCGAGAGCGCGGATTCAAAGCGCGCACACTGGATGCGGGGAAGACGGACGGACGTGTCTGAATGAGAAACAATTTGACGCGCGTCTCAATGACAAATCATTGCATCCTCCTTTTCAAAGTACTCTGGAAACAGCACTTACGAAGCCCCCGGACGTTGACACATCTGTAATCCAATGTGCAAAAGATGTCTAGTCCAGTTGTGGTAACATGCGTGGGGATGGATAATCTATTACGTTGCCATAGAAGCGCAGACAGCAAATAAGCACGCACCACCTAAACCGACTGTTAGGGGTGTAGCAAAAAAAAAAAAAAAAACATGACATTGCTCACCTTCAGCAAATGATTTACCGACGTGTATATTCATCTATTAATATCAAATAGTTATGAATGACAAAAGTAACGTTTTACGTCATTAAATCTATTACGTCATGATACCTTATGGAAAACAATTGGTATTATTCCACGCTGACAGGTGGGTATTGTTTACCAGTTGGCCAGGATCACACACGATCACACCATCAAGGTGCGAAGGACTCAAAATAATAATAAAAGTGTGTATGTATGTATAAATGTACACGTAAGTATTCACACAATTCAGCAGGACTTTTTATTAATCATACAGTTTATCATTTAGTTTGCTGGAGAAAATTACTATCGCAACAGTTGCAGCAGGAGCGCTATTTAGGATCATTATCGAGATCAAAAAAAGGCGAAAATGAAATAAACATGACCCTATCCACTCTGTTTTGCAAAGCAGGAGCAAGCCGTGAATGTGCGAGAAATCGGTTTCGTTTGCCTAACAGCTAACTATTTTTTGGTTTCCAGAGCGTTCTGGGAATGTTAGTTTCTGATTCCCAGAATGCTCCCTAGTTGGTTAGCGATAGGAAAGATTTCTTTACGTAAACAGAACATTCCCTTTAGGTTAGAAGACTGTTCACAAACCTCCTCTTTTAGGCTCTTGTTACAAAAAAAACAAAAACAAAAAAAACCTCAGTGTAACGTTCTGGTAGCCATGAGGCAATGTTAGGAAAACGTTGTTGTCCGCTGTGTAGGTAAATAACTGGAAGAAAAAATAAGGTTCAGTACCCTAAACAATCCCATACACAAATCTGCTATATGGCCATATATTAATTTGAACATATGTACAGTAAGTCCAACGGTAAATCCAATTTCAATATTTTGATAAGTACTGTATGTTGCATAGACCTTTATAAAATATTTTAGAATTGTTAATACGTCATGCATGTAATTTGCATATATTACCATATATCAGACTTCCATATGGGGCACTTTAAATCATGGATTTATGATTAAGACGAAAAATTAAATATAAGTGCAAGAGAAAAAAACAGTTTGAAATTGTAAGCAGCATATCAACACTTGTTTTTATACAGCTAATTAAATCCCATATGAAATCCCATATTGTTTTTATCATAGTAAAAGTTAATGACCATGACTATTCATGTATAACCCCATTTTACTACGTGGTAAAACTAAAGAATGTTTCAGTTTTATTTGTTGTAGGATGAAGCCAATGACACCTTGACATCTTACACTCAAGTTTCAAATTATATATATATATATAAATGAATATATTCATTCATTCATTTTCTTTTCGGCTTAGTCCGGGTGCTCTGGTTTTTCCCACAAGTCCAAAGACATGTGGTATAGGTGAATTGGGTAGGTTAAATTGTCCATGGTGTATGAGTGTGAATGAGTGTGTCTGGATGTTTCCCAGAGATGGGTTGCAGCTGGAAGGGCATCCGCTGCATAAAACATTTGTTGGATAAGTTGGTGGTTCATTCTGCTGTGGCGACTCCAGATTAATAAAGGGACTAAGCCAAAAAGAAAATGAATAAATGACATATATACTATATGTATCTGTCATTCATTCATTTTCTTTCTATATATATACAGTATATACTGTATATATACATACAGACATATACACATACATACATCATACCTGTCAACCCTACCGTTTTTCCCGGGACTCTCCCGTATTTTACAGTTCTATCCCGCTATCATCCCGTAATGGTATTCTCCCGTATTTCTCCCATATTTTCAGTCTTTCTCTGAAGGGTGGCAATAAGTATTAGAGTCGATCCTCCCTATACGCAACCCATACCGCCGAACCACCAGGGGCCGCCCCTTGCTCTTAAATGTGAGTCAGTTCTGTGCTTTCTTTTTATTTAGGCATGAAACACAAACACTATGAAATAAAAATAAAAATGGTGGGATTCACTTTCCTTTTCATTACAGGTGCTGTCGTTCCTCATTTGCAATCCGCAAAACAGTCATAAAGCGGTACGTGACTGTCAGCTGACGCGCTCCATAGTGATAAATAGACGCTGTTTCGCAATACGGATTCAGTACACGCGATTTGAAGTGCAGCGAAAGTGGATACTGGGTGTTGGTGTGTGTTTGAACAGACATATACACATAATTAATAATAATAACAACATCTAAAGATGTCAATCTTGATTTTTTTTTTTCAAACACAACTCATTTTGTCCTAAATGAGCATAAAACGTTAGGAAAGCAATCGCATGCTTTCATTATAGCATTAGATGTGTGCATTGTAAAGTGACACCTCTGTTATTTAATGTAATTCATTCGTTGCTCTTTATTCAGAATGTGTAAGTTATACAGTGAGAAAAAGATTCATGAGATTTGATATCTTGACTCTATTCCTTTATAATAGCTCATTTTATTAAGCTAAACTGTTTGCTAATGTATAATATTACATTTTCTTCTTTCTTTAATGTTTTTGTTATCCCTTATTATGGTGGGCGTATCCCTTATTTCTACATCCCAATGTTGACAGGTATGACATACATACATACATAGAAACATACATAAATACATATACATATACATATATATATATATATATATATATATATATATATATATATATATATAAGGTAGTTGACAGTTATCTGGAATGGGTTAAAGCAAACCTCACACTATTAATTGTGTCCAACAGAAAAAGTCAACCTTTCTGAGGGTCAATGAATAATTTGCTACTTCTTCAGTGGAGGCTAATTTATTATTCATATTCAGGTACTTAGTTTGGTAAAGTTTTAAAAAGAAGAGACACGATGAGACAGTCTGTCAGTTAGGTCTGTTTTTGTCAGACATCAATGCTAGCTAGCATGCTAGCTAAAAGATAGACAAAAGCCTTTTCAGTGCTGTTTGGTTCATGCTAGGTTTGGCTAGTGGACCAGTAGTTAAGTCAAAGTGAAGCTGGTTATGCTAATAAAGAGGTCTATTGGGACACCAGCTGTGATTTGTTTTTGGTTTTGTTTTTTTCCATTAGGATTTTCATGTGACATCAGTTTGATGAATAAACAAAGAGAAGCATAGTAACTGCATCACAACCACAAAATTCAACCCTTGACAATTCTCACGAGTAAATAAAAGGTTCTAAAATATTCAGAGCATTCATTTTAAATACATTCATGCGACCGTATACAGTATGCCTCATGTTCAAATCTGCACAGCCACAAACCCTTTGTTTTAAGCTCCCTGCGCTTCATCCAGTGTCACGGTTTTTAGTGTGCGGTCCGGATACAACAAAACATGTCAGATGGTGAAGTCAGGGCACCAAGTGATCTGATGAAACTAGATACTGAGAGAATAATGGCACTATAATCTGTAAGCGGCCTGGGCAAAGACAGCTTTCTGCCTTTTGAGCAGAAAATGCATTGTGACAAACGCTGCCTTTCCAGGAATCATCCATCCCTGTGGCTGTGGTGGAGAAATAACTGAGATTATACTCTATGGATGTGTTTGTGTGTGTGTGTGCGTGTACTTGTTTTCATATCCCTTTGGGTACTTAAACCTTAATGCACACAGACTCATGGGGACTTGGGTCACTGTGGGGAACTTAACATGCTTATAAATCAAAGGTGCTTTAAAAAAGTAAAACTGCTATTTGTTTCCTGTGAGAGATGAGTTTACGAGTAGAAGGATAGAATAGTTTAAACATTAGAACTATTACCTCTATGAGAATCTCCACTAGGATATAAGAACAAGTGTTTGTACAGGTTTATGAGGACACTCAATTGTATAATGACATGGTATATAGTTGTGCTCTATTCAGGTGGCTTACGAAGACATGACACGTGTTCTCTTAATTCAAAACACATAAATATCATACTTAATGAGGTGTTTTGACATTCAAATTTAGCAACAGGTATTCCATGAGGATTGGGATTAGGGGTGGAGCTGGGGTAAGGCCAGATAATGAGCAGAAAATACATTACCCATTGGAGATTCCTCGCAATCTATATACAAGTATTTGTGTCTGTATGAAATGATCATGTTTTATTACCTTCTGACAATGTCACCTTGTTATATTTGAATAGTTGTACCATTTATCAGTAGCGAGAATATTAATATTCCATTATATACTATAATGATAGCCAATTCAGGCGAATAAAATGCATATTTACACCACAGCCATATGGTTTAAATGGAATAGGTATCAGTGCTGCACCGCTCATTTTTTGGTGCAATGTCTATAACTGAAAACTGAGAGGGTGGGGGAATGGAAACAGACGTCCAGAGACGTTTTTAGGGTCTGAAGTTTCAGTTTTGGTCAGCGATGCCCCCCTCTGGTGAATAGACATATTTCATTTAGGACCGCGAGGCGTAACACCTCATGCTTGGGTGAATTTTTTAACCTTTACAATACATAAACACCCACGCAAAGATGCTGAAGCAGCTGGTATCCACTTCTTTTCGGAAACAATGACTAAATTTAATATATTTAGCTTGCAATGTTTTTCATAATCCCACTGATTAGACAAAAATACAACAATACTCAACTTTATAAAACAAAAAGCACCACACATTTGACTTTGGATATTTTAATAGTTAAAAATGACATGATATGCCTTGAGTTAATTGATATTATATTCATTTCTCTTCACATTCGGACTTAATAGACCCTTTATATGCGTTAGGAGCTCATGCAGTGATGTATTAAACCATCTTTTTCATGAACAGTGCACTCTGCTAACTTATAATATTAAAGCTTAATTATACACAACCAAAAGCTAACATTTAAAATAAAGATGTATTCTACCGTATGTATAGATATTGCATAGAATAAAAGCCATGCTGTATACTATGCATACATTAAAAGCAATCAGCCATGTAGACTCAGAGACAGATAAGGTACATTAGTATAAAATGAAGTCACTGGATATTTGAAGAGATAAGTGCATCAGTATGAAGAACATTCAGATAACTATATATAATTTCAAGTGATTTCATACATCAATGTACAATACATGTACAAATTAAACATGGCAGGACATTTTGCAAAGCCCTTGATTGATAGAATCGTATGCCACCTTAGCAAACGGTATACACTGATATGATAATCTGTACAAAAAAAAGCCCAAAAACTGTCATACCAGAATCATGGTGGCATTTCTGCGATAAGATAAAGGCTTGCTTGAACAGAAGTCATTCATAAGTACACAAAAATAAAGCCTGGAAAAGCCTGTATCAAACAGTAGAATATCTTTGCATGCAATTATTAGTATTTTTATACTTCTGCCTGACATGGAGAAAAGTTAACTTGAATAAAGGAGATTCTAAAGAAAACGCAAAAACACAATCATGCAAGAAAATGTTTCGAATCGGGTTCCGTTCTGTTCGCACATCCTTCCTCACACCAGATTTATAAGGCATGCCTCGGGTGCTCGTTTCTTCCGGATTTGTTTTTAACTCTTCCACCATCTTTGATTTGTTTACCAATGCGCCGAACCGTCCGTGAGTAACGTTCATATGGTCATGATGTGAATGTTTTTATCTGTAAATGTAAACAGCAGTGACAATAGTTATTGCGTGCCTTCTTTATTCATCAGGTGATGTATGGTCTGGAAGTATGGAAGGTCAATAGGGACAAAAGTTTTGACAATTTTGGCTTCAACACAACAAACTCAGTTTATGTGCACTCAAGAAGAACGTTGAAAACTACAACCTTTTTACAGTCAAACTGACACAATCAGATTTCATAATTCAGTTAAAGACTTTTGGCCCCAATTGTCTTCCACAGGGAACCCATGTGATGAATGTTTCTTCACTTGAATAATTAAAACTTCTCACCATTCATTTTTAAAGGTATGGCCAGACAGAATCTGCAGATTTTTTTTATTTTTACTATTTCTGTTCAGAATTTAAAAAATAAAATTAGATTTGCATAATTATGTTTATATTTTTGTACACTCAGACCTTTTAACATTTTATAATGTTTTTTAATGCAAATCCAATTAAAATCATTTGTTTGATAAACAAAGCTACAATAGGTGTCATATAATACACGCACTTAAACAGTGTTTTTGCTTCAGGGGACCCCTGTTTTCAAGTCTTCCATTCAAGTGTTTTCAAGATCTTTAATGCCAGCTCACCCCTTAAACTATCTTTGCAGACTAGAATGCTTTTTAATATTTACAACTACATAAAGATTAATATAATAAAATAATATCATTAACAATGATTTTATATATATAGTTGAAGTCAGAATTAGCCCCCCTTTGAATTTAATTAAATCTTTTAAATATTTGCCTAATGATGTTTAACACAGCAAGGCAATGTTCACAGTATATCTGATATTTTTTATTCTAGCAAAAGCCTTATTTGTTTTATTTCAGGTAGAATAAAATCAGTTTTTGATTTTTTAAAGGAACCATTTTAAGGTCATATTTATTAGCCCCTTTAAGCTGTTTATTTTCCCGACAGTCTACAGAACAAACCACTGTTATACAATAACTTGCTTAATTGCCCTAACCTGCCTAGTTAACCTATTTAACCTAGTTAAGCCTTTAAATGTCACTTTAAGCTGTATAGAAGTGTCTTGAAAAATATCTAGTAAAATATTATTTACTGTCATCATGGCAACGATAAAATAAATCAGTCATTAGAAATTAATTATTAAAACTATTATGTTTAAATATTTCTTCTCATAGATAATAATATGATTTGATTATTTTAATCTGTATGCAAAAACATGAAATATTCATTGTTTTATTTTTATAAAAAATACTCTAAAATTATACAATTTATTTTTAATAAATTTGGAAGAAATGTCGTATACACTTTCACTAATCAGTTTTTAAATATAACTGCATTTAATTAATTCAAAAATTGAAATATCACTATGGCCTAATGCTCAAACATACCATTTACAACCTTTAGAACTAATCTTACTATGAATGTATTCAGTGTAACTAAATACCCACCTAGTAATGATCAAATCAATTTGTATTTCTCTGACGTAGGTTTTTATCCTTGTGGTTGTTGGTGGAATTGGTTTTCCTTGAATATAAGATGACAAAAACAAGTCAGTGCGAGTACCCTACATACACAATACAAAACACATTTCCTTCATTGACTATTTCTTAACATTGCGTATAAAATAACACATCCACTGGCATCAGTTATTCAGGACAGTTGCATCATAACACGTCTTATTTAAATGTAAATCTGATACTTACATTGGCCCAGCTGGTTCGTCATCTTGGGCAGAATGAGAAACAAAACAATGTCAGTTTTAGTTTGAGGCTGTAATGGTTCCAGCTGGCACAATATTCACATTATTGAATGAAAGCTGTAAACCCACTGCATTAAGCAGCTATAAACAACAACTCAGCGCCACATTGCCTTCAGTATTTGAGTTACTGTTGCACAGCGGAATCAAAGAACACACTTTGCTCCATCATCTTTGGTGTGAATATCAAATTAAATTACTTTTACTATTTAAAACATAAAAAATACAAATAAAAATAAGAGCCATGCAACCTATTGAGATAAACTAAAGGCAAAATTATTAGCTCTTCTATGACAATTTAATTCACATAAATAAAATAAATGTTAATTATCTTAATTTGGCTAGAATAAATTTGGCTAATAGTTTGGCTAGAATAAAATAATATTTAAATTTAGTTGTAATTTAGTTTTGATTTTGTAAAAAAATAAAATTATATATATATTTTATTTATTTTTTTAATTTAAAACTAAATTAAAACTAAATTAAAATATTATTTTAGACTAGCCAAACTAAAAGAAATAAGACTTTTTTGAAAAAGAAAGAAAATGTTACAGGAGGGCTTATAATTTTGCCGTCAAATGTGTAATAATATATATTATTATATAGCAATAGTATGTTATTATACTTCTCTGTGCATCATGCATCTTATTTAACATAAACTACAACAAATGACCATATTATATATGTTCAATTATATATAAAATGTAGTTGATAATGCAAACTGAAATGATCAAAAAGATAGAAAATCTCATGCTCATGCCAACATTGATATATCTGAACAGACTCTGAGGATGAAGACAAACGAAGGTCGTTTGAAGGTTAAACAGCAACACACAGCATTCCGATAATGAAGGGTTGGAAATAAAACCCATTTCTGCTTAAATCAAACACGACGTGCGTAAAAACGCAAGTATAGAGGAACAGTGAATATGAGCAATGCTGATAATAATTGCATTCAAACCGCATGCAGGTCTTTGACTTACCGCAGTGTATAAGGTTGTGCCATTCAGAGAGAAAGAAATGTGTTAGCGTTGTTAATTCTTAATGACAGTATGTCCTATGATGTCAAAAGTCTAAAAGTGTGATTTAATTGCTAAAATAATGTTCAAGTGATTCACAAATACTGATAAACCTACTAATGTGCAGGTAAACCAGGTGAAGCAGAAACTAAAGCTTATATTATGTGTGGATGTGAGCAGATAGGTATGAAGGAAAAAAAAAACATTGTACAGTGAAGAACATGTTTTTAAATTAAATATAAGACAAAACGTCATTGTTTTTCGCTGATGTATGACTGTGAAATCAATACCAAGGTTAACCACCAGGTGGCGATGTTGGACAAGCCACATCCCACACTACATTGCAGTACTAAGATGTTTCTGGCTTCTTAATCTAGTCATGCTATTAGTACTTATTTTTATGTACTAGTACATTTTATTATTATTATTATTATTATTATTATTATTATTATTATTATTAATTTACAAAGTATTTATTTAGTAGATGCTAATAATATTTATGTGCTTATTTTTTATATACAAGCACTTTTTCATTAGCTACTCGACATGTTTATAAGATTCTGGTGCTTATTATTAGACACAAGTACTGAATTGTTATACAGTACGTGACCCTGGACCATAAAACCAGTCATAAATGTCTATAAATAATAAATAAGCTTTCCACAATTTTGAAGATAGTTAATTATGGGGGAGGAATCTCAAATATTTAGTGACGTTCGTTTTGTCACTAAGTTATATAGGTTCTGTCTATTCAACTATCCAGTCTTGACGAGTATGCATTACTAAATGTGACTAGTATATATTTTGGGTCTTATTTGACTAGTATTTTACTTACTTTTTAGTAGCCACTTTTGAAATAACCACTAGTATCTAATAACTAGTAAAGTATCAAACAAAGAAGTGCTATTGTTGTGAATAAATATTAGTATGTTTTAAAAATGCACTAGTACCCAAAGAATAAGAAGGTAATGAATGTACAAAAAATATAAAAAACAAAAACAAATAAATAATAAAGTACTAATAACATGGATTTTATAGATAAAATATTAAAAGAGTTTGCCCTGAGGCATTAGTAAATCATTCTGTTTTGTGTGAATAATGACGAAGCATTTAATATGATAAATAAACTATATAAATTAAACAAAAACGCCAAAACCACTGCTTATAGGGCTGTTCACACCAAGGACGATAACAATAAATTTTAAATGTAATAACAAAAGGGACTAAGCAAAAGGAAAATTAATGAACGAATGAAAGTTGTGTCTGTTTTCTAATTCATGCTTTTCTTTTTGATTTTCCCCATAGTAACCAGCAGATGTCCTCAGTGTGCTGCGTTTATAGCATATATGACCAGTGAATCCAGCTCGTGTAATCAATCTAATCAAACAGTAAATTTTTTTGCAGTTTTGCAATTTACAGTCAGTGTAGAGGAATAAAAATGAGAAAAATATCTCTCCCCCTGCATTTTCAAAAATAGACAATACAAAGACATCAAAACTAGCACTGGATACCTGAGGTACTCAAGTGGTACTTGCTAGCCGGGCTTGCATGGCTTCAATGTAGTGTTTTTTAAAATAATTTTACTCATGGTATAACCAATTGTTTTCAGGATAGACATTGTCTACAAATAATCTTTAAAAAGATGGCTTAAAGAAACACGGGACCACTTTTAGCTTAGCTTAGCATAAATCATTGAAACGGATTAGACCATTAGCAGCTCACTCCAAAAAAATAAAAAATCAATAATTTCCTATTTAAAAATTGACTCTTCTATAGTTAAATTGTTACATAAGACTGATGTAATATAAAAATATATAAAAATATATAAAAAAATATATATATGCTAACTTCGAGGTTAATATGGCTAGAGACTGCTGGCAGGAAAAAAAGTAAATAACTAGTTGCTTTAAAAATAAAATAATTAGATAATCAATAAGTGTTTAATCAATCAAGTTTTTTTTTTATAGCTCATATCACCTAGCCTTATTATATTTAAACGCACCCTGACTGGATGTCTGTCATTTAGTAACTGTAAAAAAATCTATAATCTATAGAAAACTATATAATTTCTCTACATATTTATTGTTATAGCTGTGGTCTGAACTCTGCTGTTGATTTTAAATTTAGAAGTTATCATCCTTGGTGTGAACAGGCCTTTAGACAGGATGTAAACAAAAGAAAACCTCAAAACTAAAGTGAATTTATGGGTATGCAGCAGTACAGTACATTTAGGTCTCATTTTCGCTCGCAGTACATTGCAGATAATCTCTAAGTGGCGTGGGACTAAACATCCACGCACATCAATAATTCACTGGCCACTACCTAGCAATACACTGCAGAGTCATGTTTCTCTTGAATATCAGATTAGTGTCCAGATGACCTAACACAGGTGCCCTGCAGGAAAATAACCATGGGTGAGGTTGTGTGTGTGTGTGTGTGTGTGCGCGTGCGTATGTTTGGTTTGGATGGCCTCAGACTGAATTATTGAGGAAGAGACCGGGTCAGGATCACATAACAGACTGTATGGTGTTCCAATAAACTTGAGTTAAAGGTCTTGTGACGCAGTGGGAAACTCTACAAACCGTGAACATGTAAAGAACACTTGGCTTCTTTAAATGAAATTCAATATTACTACACGTCAAAAACGTCACTTGGGTTGTTGTTGGTTTGATGTGTTTGAAAGAAGCCTGCTAAAAGTAAAAAAAATTTGAGCACAAATAATGAATAATCATGTGAAATATTACAGTTTAAAAGCACTTTTTATTTGTATTTTACTGTTTATTTGTTTTTTGTTGTATTTTTGCAGTTCACAGTTGTTCATTCTGCTAGGTTCCTTACTATGTTCAATGTTAAAAACACTTCTACTGCTTAATATTTTAGTAGAAAACGTGGATTTTTAATATTTTTAAATCTTTAATGAACTAAAAGTTAACTATTTTTTGAACATTAATCTTTCAGAACATCATAAATGTCTTTAATGTCACTTTTTTGTGGTTGATTTAATGCATCCATGCTGAATATAAGCTTTTATTTCTATCAAAATATTGCCATTATAAAATTCTAGTTTAGGGTTCCTTTGTGTATTATTTAAAATACTAACATCTTTAGAACATCAAATAGAATATTATAATTTATAGCATTTGTTTAGCTATTTTTGCCAAATGGCAATTCAAGTCAATATAAAATATGTTTATGTGAATATACGTATGTAATACTTGTTTTTTCACACATTAAATACAGGAAAAAAAGTAAAATAAACAAATTCATCAATCAATCAATAATGGCCCAGTTTGGTTCTTGATTGACTGTTCACCATTGACTAATGAGGTTTGGAACAAATGGAGGATGAGTAAATGTTGACTGAATGTTCGATCTTTAAGTGAACTACTCCTTTAAGACGTGTAAACATTTCATACAAATCATCAGTAGTTTATAAAGTAAAGCACAAAAGAACCTAATACATGTACCTTTTAAATGACAAATCTGGGAAACCGATAACTTTGAAGTGTCTTAATTTCTTATAAGCTGTATGTCATAAACTGTGTGAGTGCGATCATTTTAAGATACAGTAACACAGGTAGTGACAGTGTTTTATAAAAAAGGATCTACAGAGGTCAACATTTGAAAACTGTTAAGACAAGGAATATGTGCTTTTCAATAATTTTAAAACAACTTAATGAAAAGTTTTGATGCCCTTCAAATGTAGACTATTGTATCTATATAGTAATTTCAAGTAAGAAAAAAATGTCTTCTAGGTTACAAATGATATTTGGGACCATTGTAGGTGTATGTAGCGACATTATGTTATATTTTATAGTCCTATAGTAGATTCTGGGACTAACAAAGGGTAATATTTTTAATGTATATAAAATATTCTCTTATAAGAGTCATTTGTAAGAATTTTCATTTAATAGTTGTTTTATTCTATTGGCTGTGTTAACAGTTTGTAACGGCTGAAAGATCCATATTGATATGATCATATGCTTTCTTAACTGCCGTTTTTCTCACCGCTATCATTTTTTTTTTGTTATTGACAGAAGGTTATGTAGTGTGTACAGTTACAAATTTATTTAGAAATTTATTTTACTTTTACTCAAAAAACAATTGAATGTTCATAAATCCCTCTGTTCATAGAATCATGTTCAGTCTTTTGCAGTTTATGTGTGCACAAGTGATAGAAAAAGGGTTAGTTCACCCAAAAATGAAAATGTACTCACCGTTTATTTTAAATCTGTATTAGCTTCTTTATTCTGTTGAACACAAAAGAAAATATTTTGAAGCTGGAAACCATTAACCACTGACTACCATAAACAAATAATATGGAAGTCAATAGCTACAAGATTCCAGCATTTTTCAAAATATCTTATTATGTGTTCAACAGAAGAAATAAAGTCCCTGAAAGAAGTAAAGAGCATGTAGATGACGGCAGAATTTCCAGTTTTGGGTGAACTATCTCGCAATACACTTAACACCCACTGTTGTCGCTCTTAACAAAAGTTTCTGAATTCTACCTATAGGTGACTTCTGCTAAATGATGTCGATATTTGCAAGCACCAAAAACAAACACGCCCACACTGAACACATGACCCCTCCATTTTTTTAAAACAATATAGTTACTAGACACGTCCCTTACTGCTAATTGACTGCAATGTGTTGTGGAACTCGCTCCAGCACGGTGGTCAAAAGCGTTTTACTTAACACCGCTTTGCGCAATTTTACATCTGTTCTAATTCAAATCTCCATTTAGTAAAATGAAACGTTAGTTATAAATAATCCATACTGAGACTGTAACCCACCCTTTTTAACTCACCGTCAGGCACCTCATCGGGCTTCTTGCGCTTTTCGTAGATGACGATGATCAGCACCAGGATGATGATCTCTGCCAGGACCCCCAGCAGGGGCCAAAGGGGGGCCAGGTGGCTCCTGACCCGCAGAATCCATTTCTTGGAGGTGGTGTTGATGAAGTTTGTGGCATTGCACTCATACTCTCCCGGGTCAGAGTTGATGTCAAGGTTGATGATGGACAGTTCGGTGTAACCGTCCTTACTGATGATGAAGAAGCGGCCAGAGGAGTTGTCCATCATTTCCTGGGTGATTGATGGAGCAGAGAAGGACAAGTGAGAGACAGGGAAGGAAAGATGCACACACACTAGGGCTGCTTGATTCTGACTTAAATGAAAATCACAATTTTGTTTTTTGCTTAAAATCAAGATCTCGGTTTTCTCACGATTCTAAAGATGTAAAATAAAAATTTATATGAGTAGGCTTTTATTATTGCTAATTCTCAAACAGATGGTAAAACAACAATACTAATACTAGGTTTATGTTTGTAGGTCTACTGTTGGTTAAAATGCACAATTTTGTATAGACTAGGCATGGTGGACTTGACTAGACTTTTGTCCTGGCCGTTAATTCAAAGTAGTGATGACATCAGAATACAACTATTCATAATTCTAAAGATGAACTATTATGTTTGAGATATATGCTTGCAATCTGTCATTGACAACATTATTAGACCATTTTGTCACTGGTAAAATGAGACATTTGTCATTATACTCGCATTATATTCAACATTATATAGGCTGGAGTAGTTATACTGACACTGCATTTTTTTTTCTTGCACAACACTTTATGTTCAATATGAAAGAAAAATAAACATATCAAATGCTTGCTGTAATCATAACTGCGATATATGATCATGTAAACAATGTGCAAGGTTTTGGTTTCACTTTTACTGCAGAGTGTGGCTCAAGTCTGCAGCCAGACCCCTCTCCGTTGCTGAACAATGTTTATAAAACAATGTAAAGATTTGTGCGACCGCCTTTATGCTTTTTCTGAACTTGAAAATATAATTGGCTGAATCATAGAGATGCTGAATTAAGATTGCGTGGAGGGTCGAATCGAGATTGTAATATTTTTTCGATTAATCGTACAGCCCTAACACACACACTTTTAGACGCCATCATTCTGTGTGATTTATAAGCAGTTTTCCTCACGGGGATCAAAAACATGTCCCCACAAGTTCAAAATGTACTAGTATTGCTAGTCATTCTGGTAAGGAATATAAAGTAATCACACACACACACACATTTCTACATACACATATATTTATGTCTATAGCATTGCTTATACAACAGTTCTGTCTGGTTCTCGGGTCTGATTGGCTGATAGCCCTGTGCGATATTTTGCAATAACAGCACTCCTACAGCCTCTTCACTCTAGTGTATTACTCCGCCCACACAGAATGACAGCAGCTCAATAGACTCACTACAGTTTGACAACAGCTGTTGGACAACAATGTACTTTGAAAGTTTTTTTTAGGCGAGAATGCAGTTGTTTAGATTGCAACTATGCAGTTTATTTATAAGGACAGTGCCTATTTTAAATATTTATAATTTAGGATATCGGCAGCCATCAGCCTGTCATACTGAGCAGAGCAAAGACAATTGCGCCACAAAATGGTGACAGAGACCGTATTATAAGCCCTTAGAGGAGAAAAACTCTGTGTTTTCTTTTCATGTTTCAAACTACAGCTAATCAAATAATTATAAAACAGGTAAGTGACATTCTAAGTCGATCTCTCTCTTTTGTATGTTGTACTGCTGTATTTATACCATATAATCTGGAAGTGTTTGCTTTGCTTTGCCTATATCGGGGTTAATTATTGTGATCTCTCAATTGCAACAGAAGTACTGGCAAATCTCTGTAGACTGATGGCGTTTCATGCCGTTCAGCCTTATAACCCAAAATGTCAAATGTCCTTCTACGCTTGAGAATAATCCAAATACTAGCTCTAAAGTGACGCGTTTGTAATCAACGGATTCTGCTGTTTAGACCGTCAGCTGCAGATGTGAATGAATGGTGGAAGAAAGTAGTTCCTCTTACAAAAGAGTTTTTGAGACTCTCAGTGTTTGATTTTCTTTTTTATATACACGATTATGCCATCGAACTGTTGTATTAATGCAATATGTGTCAACACACTCCTTCCACCAGTGCTGATATACAGCCATAATCGCACTGCTATGAATGATATTTCTCATATATATATGACGTAATATTTGAAATTAACTACATAATAAATTAAGTATTATATTTGACAGGCACATTTCTCAGGCCTCTAATTTATTAATGTAAATATTGATTTTCCTGAATTAGCTAAAATAGCTAAAAATAATAATTTTTATTATAGAATTTTCAAAAATATTTTCGGAAGTAAAATGCACAAGAGTAAAACTGCTCACCTTCAGGTCCTTTGAAAACATTAATTGCAATCTTTTATATGAAGATGAACAAACTTGATCCTTGAATACATGCATTTCATTGTTGTTGATTTGTTTCATGGTTTCAATTAATTAGACAAGCCTAGTTATTAATAATATCAAATGTGTCCATTAAACAGTTACAAAAAGGATAATTCCAAAACAAAATGAAATACAGAAAAAAAAATGGAATTAAAAAAAAAATTGATATAATAGAGCCACAGAGCATTAATCACAAAACTAAGCAATTAAAAATCATCATACTAGTATCTGGATTATTTTCATATGCATTTTATGTAAACAACTGCTATCCAGTTATATAAAAACTGGATCCCCTCCTCCCACTTTTACAGTGTTAAACCAAAAAGAGGCTCGACGACATGTCTTTAAACAAATCAAACATAAGCTTCCATCAAACGTACATACCATACTGGCGCCGTTATCAATTTTTCGCCAGCTCCACTGTGGATATGGATAACCCACGGATTTGCAGAAGAGGATGGCTCTCTCCCCCTCGTTCTTATTCTCGCTGTGCTTGTGTGTTGTGATTTCTGGTCCAGCTATGAGACGAGAGCAGAAGGACACAGAGACCTTCAGTAGCAGCACACATTTCACTGCAGAAACATTATTAAGCACTCTGATCTTCAATCATTGTGTGGACGTTTTCTTCTAATGCCTTTGCAGCGTCATTTTGTAGGATAAATATAGCATGCTGCTGGTGGCAGATCAGGAAAATATTAACCCATTTAAGACCATTTTTTCTTGCGATTGGAGTACATTAATTTTTCACCTCAAGCCTTCTTTAATATTATGTTGGATAAATTAGGTTTTATAATTGTTCACAATAGTAACTGGTGAGAAATGGAATAGTCATAACTGAACTGCAATTCAATTGTTTCCAACTGAAATAATGTATTATATATAGGGTTGCACATTTTTTGGTGTGGTTCTCAAAGGAGTATCTGCAAATGTTGCTTGGTTCTCACACACTCTTGCCATGCTTCATGCAGTCATATTCATATACTGTATAAACGGCTATTGCATATATGATATATTTTATACATTTGAAATCCAAACATGAACTTTTTATATGTTTTTAAATGTGATTGCAGGATCAGCTGATTTGGTGCAGTTCTCAAGGTTGAGTCTGGTCCACAGTCTGTGCATAAGTATGAGTATATATGAGTAGAGTATATACACACACACACACACACACACACACACACACACACACACACACACA
>CAIGQQ010004470.1:2094904-2115493 GCA_903798035.1 Danio albolineatus
TGTGTGTGTGTGTGTGTGTGTGTGTGTGTGTGTGTGTGTGTGTGAATAAGTGTGTATGGATGTTTACCAGTGATGGGTTGCAGCTGGGGTATATGGGGTGATTCGCCGAGGGTCCATTTAAGCTAGAACCGCCACTGATATTGGCACATATTATTTATATCCAAAGCTTCTACTAAGATATTAGACTTAAGTGCTGAATGTTCGCCATTTTATTAGCTAAGTCATTTCCCTAAATGTGTGACTATTTTTGTAATACAGCCAGTAGACCGCCGGCACATCTCACTTTCACTTCACAATCAGAGAAAGTTTTTTTGAGGAACTTTATATTGTTTCGAAAGACATAACTGAAGTTTGTTTTTTATTTTTTTGGAAGCGGTAGCCTAAATCTGAAAAGTTGGTCCACGGTAGAAATAGTCAAAACTCTTGTGTTTTGTAATTTTAATAAAATAATAATTTTATAAAGAAATATGCATACATTTAGGAAATTATATTTATTGATACATGGGTTTTAACAGTTGTTAGATAACAGAATAAAAAAAAGACTACCAAGCTATATAGTTAATGTATGAATTATTAAGGTGAAATATGTTTTGTCTATGGGATGTAACGGATTATAGCTTCATATTTTTATCGGACATAAAGTCAAATTGAACAATATACTCTGTTAATGATCGGTTGACAACAGTTTTCCTTTAAGGACATTACAGAAACTAACAACCTTAATTTTTCTGGCCTGCGCGTCCGTCCGCTACTCCACTGGTTCTGAATAGGCTGCTATCATTGATATTATCCTTATTATCTGAATTAAATTGTAGCACGTTTAGTAAACGATAATGAATGTCTTCTACTACTCTAAAAGACATAAAAGGAGTTATTAGAATTATTAAGTATATAAAAACTTATATAAAGACTTAATATATAAAGACTTAATGTTTAAAAACAACAAAACAGAAAAGACTAATAGGTACAAGGGTTTATAGCATGCTAAATAGTGGTAGCAAAGGTGACCCCCCAGGTTTACGCAAATGGTTTTACCCAGTTCTTATGCAGCCAATGAGATTGGCCCATTTAAACCGGAAACTGTGGTCTGAATCACGCATTGTTTGCGTGTACTTTACGTGTACTCTACACGTATTTAACGTGTACTTTACGCGTGAAGTACACGTTAATAATTTACGCGTATTTTACGTGTAAAGTACACGTTAATTACGTGTAAAGTACACGTAAAATACGCGTGAAATACACGTGAAGTACAGGTGTTAAATTCATGTGTATTTGAATCATTTGGCCTTCGATACATCGTGCGCACAGATGATGATGTGCTGAGCTGTAGTTTCCTCGAACCACCAACTACTCTGGCATATGTTTTACGCAGCAGATGCCCTTTCAGCTGCAAACCAGTATTGGAAAATAATGCAGTATCGGTTTTTCTTACACTATTTCTATATATTTGCAGATGATAAATAACACACACACCCCTCATGACCACTGATCAATGAATGCCAATTTAAGAAATGACATTTACAAGAGATTGCAAATATAATAAAGTATACAATTATCCAAAACTGACCACTATGTATTCAATATGATGTGACAAATAATTTGCCACTTAAAACTAAACTAGGGCGCCACGGTGGCGTAGTGAGTAACACGTTCGCCTCACAGCAAGAAGGTCGCTGGTTCGAGCCTCGGCTGGGTCAGTTGGCATTTCTGTGTGGAGTTTAGATGTTCTCCCCGTGGTCGCGTGGGTTTCCTCCGGGTGCTCCGGTTTCCCCCACAGTCCAAAGATATGCGGTACAGGTGAATTGGGTAAGCTAAATTGTCCGTAGTGTATGTGTGTGAATGAGAATGTATGGATGTTTCCCAGAGATGGGTTGCGGCTGGAAGGGCATCCGCTGAGTAAAACAAATGCTGCACAAGTTGGCGGTACATTCCGTTGTGGCGAACCCGGATTAATAAAGGGACTAAGCCGACAAGAAAATGAATGAATGAAAACTAAACTAAATAACATTTTAAATTGTTATACTATTGTATTTTTGCAAAAAAAATAAAAATAAATATATATATATTTATTTATTTTTTGACAAAGAGAACTTCAAACTTCTGAACAGCAGGGATCTTTTAATTTTGCTGCCATTTCTGACATGTTAAGTATAAAGAGAATATGTCTTAAAGGACACCAATATACTGAATGTAAAATATATATATATAAACTGAATATTTATGAGTTCATAATGAGGTGATTCATCGGCAATTGTTAAAGGTTTAGTCACTAAAACCAACAGAGCATATATTTAAGAATTTGCATCAAAAGAAAATGAAACAATTCACGATATGTCTAATGACAAATATGCAAAACATCCACATGTAAATTATATCCTTATTTTGTGATCCAAAAGTCAACTGATGAATCATGACAGGAGTCTTTTTAAAAGGTTAATTCAGTCTAAGTGACACCGCATACATCAGTTAGGAGATAGAAAGAGAGATGAAAAAGAGCGACAGATTTGCATCCCCACCCCCTCAAACATGCAGGCCACCATCTGGCGCAGGATAAGCAGAAAGAGGTGACCAGAACACTCTTCAGCCACATGCCACTTTAGCAGAGGATGATCTCTAGCATACAAACCAAACAGCCTGTTAGCTTTAAAGGCCATTATTAAACAAATGATCAGAAGGAGATCTGGGCCGCCTGACACTTTGTCATGTTACATCGACTGCAGATTAAAAAAATTCAGTTATGTATATTCATTTTTTAAAAATGGACACTTCTAATCAAGGCCTTTGTTCATTTATGCTGGGCACATAATATATATATTATGTGTACACATACTCAACAGCCACTTTATTAGGTACACCTGTCCAATTGCATATGTTTAAGCAAATTTCTGATCAGCCAATCACATAGCAGCAACTTAATGCATTTAGACATGTAGACATGGTCAAGACAATCTGCTGCAGTTCAAACCGAGCATCAGAACAGGAAAAGGTGATTTAATTGATTTTGAATGTGACATGATTGTTGGTGCCAGGCTGCTCTGAGTATTTCAGAAACTGCTGATCTGATTTTCACGCACAACCATCTCTAGGGTTTACAGAGAATGGTCCAAAAAAGAGAAAATATCTAGTAAATGCTTTGTTGATGCCAGAGGTCAGAGGAGAATGGCCAGACTGGTTAGAGCTGATAGAAAGGCAACAGTAACTGAAATAACAACTTGTTACAACTGAGGTATGCAGAAGAGCATCACTGAATGCACAACACGTCAAACCTTGAGGCAGATGGGCTACAGCAGCAGAAGACCACACCTGGTGCCACTCTTGTCAGCTAAGAACAGGAAACTAAGGCTACAAAAATTATTTAATACATTACAATAACATTTTAAGCTGTACGTTTTAAGTTCTTACGTTTTTTTAAGTAATAATTAATAATTTGATTAATTGTGTGTCAAATATTGCAAATTAATTACAAATAATTCATTAACTAATTAGCCAAAATAAGTAACTAATTAACTAATAATTCATTTTGCAAAGATTATTCTTAGTTTTCACATTGCTAATTATTTTAACAAGAATAATAATTATTAATACAGCAAAAAATGTAATCACATTGACCCTGTACTGCTTAGTGAACAAAAACCTGGATGTCTTCCCCACTCTACTAACCAAGCTCACACAGTCACGCTGTCATGGTGTTTGAAAGCATCCAAGCTCTGCTCTGACTCAGCATGTGCTGTGTGGACGTGAAGAAAAGACAGAATCCCCCCCACAGGCAGACTCAAAATGTCCTTGTGGATGAGATACTGTGACACTAGAAAGGAACCACTACCCCTTCAATTCCTATTTTTTTTAGATAATGTTTATGAGAAATGTGAGATATTTTGAGGGGTCTTACCTTTTATCTCAATGGTGGCATTTGCTGAGGGGGCCGAATCAAACGTGTACACGCACATATACTCGCCTGCATCATCTGCCTTTGGTTTAGTGAGTCTGTGCAAAAGAAAAAGGCCCCATAGGATTGTGTATTTTGTACAAAACAAATAGATTGTTTTTCAATAACTTCAATTAATGTGTTTAGAATAAATGAAAAACCCATAGGTAAGGACAACACTAATGCAGGTTAAATGTTAGCGGTCCTAGTGTGCCTGTATGTTTAGTCTGATTAGATTAGGAGTCAGAGAAAGAGATTAATGACACGTGTTGTTTGAGCCAGTGGCCTCGCACATGATTTAGACCAACACAGAGCAAAGCAGCATCAACAGACAAGGCCTGAGAGTCACTGAGATAATGTTTACAAAAAAAGCCAACTCAGGTAATAAAAAAGACTTTATGATGACCGTTTTAATAGCTAGAAGCCTACACTGATATTTTGATCTGGCAATTAAATACAATTATAGTAATTAACAATAAATAGTAACTAACAGAGTCCACCAGGCTCTCATACTCCTGGGTCTACCTTGGTCAGAATCACCCTGGCTTTGCCACAGACTTTTCCTTAGTAAAAAATTGCCACATCACAGTCACAACAGCCATATCACCCTGCAGCCCAAGACCACTAACTCGCTGAAGCTAAGCAGGGCTGAGCCTGGTCAGTACCTTGATGGGAGACCACAAAAATCACGTTGCTGTTGGAAGCAGTGTTAAAAAGGCCAGCAGGGGGTGCTCAACCTGCAGTCTGTGTGAGTCCTAATGCCCCAGTATAGTAAAGGGGACACTGTACTGTCAGTGACCACTGTCTTTTGGATGGGAAATTAAACTGAGATCCTGACTCTCTGTGGTCATTAAAAATCCCATGAGTAAAGAGTAGGGGTGTAACCACGGTGTCCTGGCCAAATTCCCTCCATCGGCCCTCAACCATCATGGCCTCCCAATCATCCCCATTTAATGAATTGGCTCTATCACGGTCTCTCCACTCCCCCTATAGCTGGTGTGAGGTGAACGCACTGGCTGCCGTCGCATCATCTAAGTGGATGCTGCACACTGGCGGTGGTGTGGAGAGACTCCCTTCATAATTGTGAAGAGCATTGAGTGTATGGGCATACACAATGAATTGACATTACTTACTAGTTTTTCAATCCATTGGTACCACCTTGACTCCTTTCTTCCTTGGTTCGTAATCTTACAGGGTCAACCACCTTTCCTCGTACTTTTGGTTCCACATTGGTCAGGATGCATCTTGGTTTTGGAATGGAATTCATGTAAATTGGTCAATCCTTTGGCACCACCTTGGCTTCTTGCTCCAATGGCTCCACTATTGTTCCAAGTCCACCAAGCTCTCTGTACTCCTGGTTCTACCTTGGACCAAAATTACCCTGGTTTTCCATTGACTTCTTAGTAATATGTCAACCGTTCTCCCTTAATCGTCCATGGTTATCCATCAAATAGAGGCTCTGCCAGGCTCCCTTCTCCTTCTGTTTCCACCTTGGTACAGAATCCCCCTGGTTTTGTCACAGACTTCATCTTAGTCTCAATCCATTGGTACCACTTTGGCTCCTTTCTCCTTTGATTAGTAATCACACAGGTTCAAACAAGTTCCTTCATACTTCTGATTTTCACCTTGGTCAGGAATCACTCTGGTTTTGCTAGGTCTGTCAACCCTTTAAAACCACCTTGGCTCCTTGCTCCATTTGGGCACACTATGGTTTGTAAACCAGCAGGGACCACAATGCTTCCTCATAATTTTTTATGGACAGGATTCACACTGGTTTTTCCACAGACTTCAACATTAAATTGTTAAGCAATTGACATCCTCTTTGCTGCTTGCTTCCTTTGTTCCACTATTGTTAATACTCACACAGGGTCCACTAGGTTTTCTTGTACTTCTGGTTCCACCTAGGTCAGGAATCAAGCTAGGATTTTAGTTTTGTCTCCTCGGCATGTGAACAACTAAGTTGCATAAACCTTCCATCAGATTACCCCTCAGCCAAAGGCCATCATCAAAGTGCCACCACATGTTGGCTTTAACTTCTGTGGCACAAGTAGTTTATTATAAAACAGAAAAGAGTTATGGTGGCTTCTCCTACTGCAGCAAATTCAGTTTTTCTTTTTGATATTTGGTGCTAGTTTATCAGCAAGTGTTGATTTTGTTCTCTTGGACTCATTGGATGGCAAATCTTTACTATGATATTCCAGTTTTGTGTATAGGTTTAATTCACATCTGTGGATGGAAACACAGCATAGCTATTGTCACTCTCACTCTCACTCTCACTCTGACACTTCTGGTTCAGGTGGTTTAATGTTCTGGTCCTGCCTGTACTGTTGAGAATTCAACCTCTGTGGTCTCCGCTTGTGTCACCCTGTCTCCTGCCTGCTTCCTCTTCACTAGTTCCATTATGAAACACTCTCTAAAAGCTCCTTTCACCCTAGCGCTTCCCTTATACTTCTGTCCAGCTTTAAAAAAAAAAAAAAAAAAAAAAAAAAAGCTAATTTGTCCATGATGACTGCATCCAACATCCTGGCCTTGTTACAGGCTTCCTGATCCTCAACTCAGCCAAAGTGCTCAGATCCCTGGTCTCATTGTTAACCATCGTCACTCTCTTCCCTTTGCTCACTCAGTAGACTAATTACCTGCACTCGTTGACAGTTTCCACCTCTTCAAGCACTGCACAAAGGCCCTTCCATCACCACAGCTCTGTCTGTTGTTGTCACTATCACTATGGTTGCATTATTTAAGACCTCTGAGAATCTAACCTTAATCATTACTGCATTACTAAAAGTTTATTATTTAATTCGAATCATTTATTACCATTATTATTATTATTATTTATAAATGCATTAATATATGACACAAGTAATTCAATTACAGGATTCTATGTACAATGTTGATATAAAGATGTATAAAATGATCAAGCTTAATGAACCATCTACATGAATATATACATTTTTTATTGTGTACTTTGTTTTCCACTTTTTAAAATGTGTGTTTGCACACACTTGGCGAACAAAGCTCATTCTGATTATGATAAAAAGTTCAAAAACTGTTGAAAAAAAAAAAAAAAAAACGCTTACTTGTACTCTGTGTTCTTGGTTTCATGCCTTGTATCCATGATCTCCTCTCCATTCTTCATCCAGAAGCTCTCACGGTGGCTGCTTTGGGAAGCTGTGAGGTTGCACTGAAGGATGATTGAGGTGCTGGAACCCATGGTTAGAATCATGTGTTCCGATGAATCAATGGATGGTTCTGAAAATACAGATGCAATGGTCAAATGCTACATCACATTGATTGAAGTCAACATGGAATCTTTCTCTCTTTCCCTCCCTCTGTGTTTGTGGGCTTATGTGTGTAGAAATCAGGAGGAATATAAATATAGGGGATAAAGTTGAACAAATTGCAACAAGCCTAGCAGTCACTGAGCTATTTCAAGCAGTCTTTAGTGCTGCTTGCAACAATGAAACATTGTTTTTTTCCCCTTGTTTATAGGTATTGCTAATATTTAAATGCATTTTTAAAAATCCAATAAGGTCCTATTAGGTAACATTAGATAATACTAGGGTTTGCTATATTATTAGCACTAATACTAGTTTTTCTGCAATATCAATATGAATACAATTACATCAGATGACTTTAACAGATCTATTTGGAAAGACATAATTTGTTTAGAGTGATTGGGATGATTTTGTAGGGAGTGAATCCTGAATAAAATATATTTTTATAGCAAATTGCAAGCATACTTAAATACAACAGGGCAAAGAAAAATGTGAAATAAACAATGCTTTATGGTTTTCTGGGGAGTCAAACAGTATTCACATACACAATTCTGAATAATCAAATGCAACGTAAAATAACGTGATATGTTTGCAACAGATCCATTGTCTCTAATTTTAGGCGTCCCAGTTGGACCTTTGCCCGACAAAATCACAAAATCGTTTATTTGACATTTTAGCCTTTGCTGCCAGGAAAGATATACTGATAAACTGGATCAGTGACAAAACCCCATCCTTAAAAGGATGGCACAACACTATTAGGGAAATGATTCCCTTAGAATTCCTTAGCTGTGTCATTCATATGTCTACTGAGACATTTCATCATGTCTGGACTCCTTACTTGGATTTTAATGATGTTTCTTCAAGCTTTATTTTGAGTTATGGTATGTCATGATTAGGTATATTTATTTTTTTTATTTAATTTTACTATTATTTTATCTTTATCTATTTTCATTTTGTTTAATTATTTATTCACTTATTGTTATTATTGTTGCTTTTGTTTATTTATTATAATTATTTTATTATTTATGAACATATATTATTTATTTTGTAATTCTTTAGCACTGCATTGTTAAAATGGGCATTGTCTGTTGGTTTGTTTCAATGTGTTTTGTGATCAATAGTTAAAATGTTAAAAAATATGCATTACAAATAACACTATAAATAATAATCTTCAATTGTATAAAAAATCTTCATTGTATAAATAATTCAGTAAAATAATTCTTCATTAAAAGTTACAACTGCTTCAGTTTGTGCCTAAATGCTTTAAGCTCTCTTGAAATGCTTTGAAATGAATTATATAATGCAGTCCAAATGAATATGAAGTATTGCCAATATACAAGTCATCAATCATGTAATTTAATTTTTTTAATGGATAACCGTAATTTATAGTACCTTACCCGAGTCCATGACTTTCTTGGAACAGAACCTGGAAAATTGTTATGGTCAACGAAAGGAAATCAACCTTGAAACATCTCAATAAGGAGGACAAGGACAATTTACACTCAATAAGGGCTTTCTGGCTAAAAGAAATAGGTCACTGCTTGGATCTAGCAGCTAGGGCAGGAGAAATCTAAAAAGATGGTGCTCTGACCATTTCTGTAGCCTAAAATTGTGGAAACGGGAAGATTTACTACAGGAAAACAGTCAATGGAAGCAGACTAAAGGAGGGCGAATGGTTTATTTTGGCCACACTACTACAAGCACATTTAGCACTCACTCTGCAACACGGTAACTGTTGCCTGGGCTCGTATCCAGGTAGTAGAGGGATTCTGGCGTAAATCGTTACGTCGCGGGTCGTTACTGGCTCTGCATTCATAAATCCCAGAATCCTCAATGGTGACGCGAGTGATGGCTAAAACGCTAACTCCGTTGTTGCCGTATGCTGTGTTGATAGATACGCGTTGCCTGCGGGCACCATCCCACAACTGGAAGAAGTTGTCGGCTCTGTTTACCTCAGCGTACCACCATTGGATCTCAGGTGTAGGTTTACCCACAACATCACAGTACAGCTCGAATGTGTCGCCTGTCAGCTTAGTCTCAGAGAGGGGCGACTTCACAAAGCCCGCTGAGTGGTGGCATATAGATACAGGAGGACAAGAAAATGTGGTAAATTAAGAGATGGAGGAGGGAAATAAAAGGAGAGCAAAAGGGTAGTGGGTGGAAGAAAGAAAACATAAAAGATTAAGAACAAATTAAAAACCAAGAATGTGAGAAGAAATAAATAAATAAGAAGAAATAAATGAGTGAAAAATTGATCCACGAGAATAAAGACACAAAATAATAATGGTAAATCAAAAAGATTTTTTTGTTTACGTTTTGTATGTTGTATGTATGCATAATTTTTGTATGTTGATGTTATTCTTAATTTGTCATAGTTATCTTTTCCTGTTTAATTGCTCGCTAGTTATTGTGTTATTATAGTTCCATTTCATTTATTGCAAATATTTTTTCCCCATTTATAATTATTTTATTTAATGGATACTATTTTTGCATTCAAAACTGAAAAGAGCATTGGGTTTTTGACACAGTGAGCTTGTCTATTTCAGTCTGGTTGTCCTGGTGTTACAGCCCACTCCAGTCTAATCTGTTCCACCACAGTTTCATTTTGGTCATTATCTGGTGTTTTATGTCCACATGAACCAAAGACTGCAGACTTTCCTTTCAATGTGATGATGTATTTCCAACTGAAATTAAATATTGATTAAGAGACATGGATTCGTTTTTGTGTTCCTACTCTCATCTTTCACTCACAGCAAACTAACTTTTGGAGGAGTGAGGCTAAGCATATCCCGCCCACGGCATCAAACTGACATCATCAGAGAAGGACTGCCATTCGATTTTGATGAAAGGTTACAAAACAAAACGATTTGTCAATGGATTAACTTACTAATGATTAACTATAGCAGTGTGTTCTAGTGAAATAAAGAATGTAGATTTGATTTCTTGTAGGTCCTTAAAGAGAAAGTTCACTCAAAAGTCATTATTATTTACTCACCCAATTGAAAACCTTGGAAACCTGTAACCATGAAAACTTCCATAATATTTGTTTTTCCTACTATGAAAGTCAGTGGTTACAAGTTTTCAGCTTTCTTCTATACATCTTTTGTGTTCAACAGAAAAAAATACAATCATGAAAACTGGAACTTGAGGGTGAGTAAATATTGAGTAAATTTTCCTTTTGGGTAAAATATCCCTTTAATATATATGTCACGATCACTAGATTGCTGGAAACACTATCACCCGAAGTACAATTTTGCCACCAAACTGCACTACATTTCCCACGAGGCACCTCACACATAGCTGGAAGCTCATCATGGACTGATATCCTGGACTATTTATACACCACACTTGCACACACACAGTGCTGAGTCTTGTTATCCTGTAACATTACGAAGCAATGTATTGTCTAGCCTTGCCTTGTTTCTTGTTTATACTGTTTTGCCACTTGTATCGGCCTCTTTACCGCTTACCATGACAACGATTTTGGATTTTACTAATGATACTGTTTGTTCCTGTTTTGACCATTGCCTGCATGACTCTGAGTTAATAAACTGCATTTCGACCTTCAACTCACATGTTACAATATAAATTTGTCTGACTGTATCAAAATACCCTCCTTGGATAGAATCATCATAAACACAGTTAATTATGTTTTAATTGACTACAAACACACACAAAAAAGACTCTCTTTATTATGCATGGGCCGGTATAAGATTCTGACGGTATGATAACCTTTGATAAAAATATCGCGGTTATACAGTATGACGGTATTGTGTTTACTTCTCTAAAATATATTCCCTTTAAATGTCTGGGTTAAAAACAGAACTTTTTTCCCCATTGAACACAATATATTTTATTTTGAGATATAAGAGAGAGAAAGAAAGAAAGAAAGCAAAAGCAATAATAATAATAATAATAATAATAATAATAATAATAATAATAATAATAACAATAATAATAATAATAATAATAAAGAACATGAAATAAACTTAAGGGTAAGACATTGAACAATCAATTACAGTGTATACATTAAAGTCATTACAAAATGAAATAGTCCTGTTTGCTTTCTTATTTTCAGATAATGAAATTAAATTTAAATAACTAAATTCTTGCAAAAAAATAAGGAAAATATAGTTTGGTATTAGTAAATTTACATTTGTGGATATGAACATTTAGAAACATTTAAAGTATTCTGGAGCAGTAAACATGACAGGCTAAATAATTCAAATGAATCATTGACTTCTGCTGTCTTATAGTTTCTTAATTTAAAACAGCTGCTTTGAATATCTTTGGAAATACTGTTGTCCTAAAAACAAACAAACAAACAAATATCTGGAAAAGTCAAGGTTATAAACCATCAAAATATTTTTTGCTATACCGTTTCTAAGTTATGTGTAAAAAAGATAAAAGATATCCAAAGATGCTTTAAGTTGTTAAGAAAACTGTTTTTGAAACTATCAAAGACAGCAGAAGTCAAAGATTCATTTATTATTCAATTATTTAGCCTGACATGTTTATTGTTCTGAAATATTCTAAATGTTTCTCAAAATAAAATTTGTGTTATTTTAAAAGAATATATTTTAGAGCAGTAATCAAAATATCATGAAACCGTGATACTGTCAGAATCTTATACCGGCCCATATCTACTGGGCAGTACTAAACAGTATTAAATCTGTCAGTATTAAACAATAAAAGAGAAAGAGAAAAAACACTGTTAAACCAAACTGAAGAACTTAAATCTGTTTTATTTTGTATATTGGGTCTATCACATTTATTCATGCTATAGGCAGTAGAGGCTCATATACCACAGGATGATTATTGCTAATGCTTATCATCAGTGTTTTCAAGACATACTTTTTGGCATTCATGCCTAAGAAATTTTCACTGGCGATGAGTAGACTGAATGTGAAAAATTGATAATGATAATGAATGGCATTTAATGAAAAACAAAAATACCACAAAACACAACTTTTTTTTTGCTTTGACAAGTATTTACGCGTACTGAGAAAGTATTTGCAATTTGTGCATTGTGAGTACTTTGACATTGGTACCCTTTGTTTAGTCACGAGGTGTTAAATGTTGATGATGTGAAAAGGGCTTTGAGTTGTTTATATGTTGTTATTCATTACTTTTTTATATTTTTACTCCGAACTCAATCCTTCTGCAGTCATGTGTTTATTAGTCTCACTAAATCAATGAAAGCAATTCAATTCTCTCTTTATGGAGCAATTGCTGGGTTTTCCTGGATTTCTTCTTGGATTTGAATATTTGGTGCAGAATCTGGCCTGAGGAAATTTACTACTTATCACTGAACTGTCCTTCCCTGACAAGATGTGCATGACATTTGCAGATTTGCTTGATTCCATTAGTCGTTTCGCTAATGTGGTGTAAAAATTATTTTATTTATCTAATATATATGATCATTAGCTACTGTTCTCATAACAATTAGTGTTGAAAACCATGATATGTTTTTTTTTCTCAGTGGATTCTTTGACTATCTAAAATATAAATGCAAATTTTGTCAAATAAATCTTTACTCTGACCTTTTAGTCTTTAAATTAGAAATAAATGATAATTAAATACTAAAAACTGAACGTCAGACATTGAGGGATATAGTTTTATTAAACTTTTAATTATTTCATCCAATTAGTCTGTGTGCAAACAAATTTTGCATAATAAAAATGTATGCAGACTGCTATAGCAGTACATCATCCTGAGTATATATGACTACATCTTCTACAGAAAGACATCAAGTGTTCAGCCTTGAACGGTGCTGTCAGTATAGAGCTGTGAACCTCTCTGCAGTCTTACTCTTCATGTGTGGGTGGGCTGATAGACAGTTTCCATAGAAGCATTACTACACCGCTTGAGCAGGTAAGCAACCCCCTCGCTAACTCACAAACTAAAGGATTGCATTCAGGATCCTTGCAAAGTAGCAAAAGACACATAATGCAGAGTAGAAGTTGTCTGCATTTAACCAAAATATATACTTGATCATTTTCGATTATTGCCTGTTTACTTTGACACAATTTGAATTATATAAAGAGCTATAGAATTACAAATGACTTGACCCAAGCAGCAAAAACAAACAAACAAAGGAAAGACAAAAGAGAAACAGTGCAGCAAGTAGACAGTGAAGGCACATTCACCAAATGTCAAAAGCAAAACAAAGTATGAAAAAATAAATAATGGATGAGAGCCATGATATCTGAACGAAAGTCACTGACGGGTGTTTAGTGAAGATAATGTAGTATCAATAATATCAAAATCAACATCAAACATTATATTGACAAAACACATTTTAGTGACTGTTGTTCATAGAAGGCTCTCATCATTTTAATCCTTATTTTCACATTCCGTTTGTTTGCATTTCTTTCACATTTGGCTGCATTTACATTTATCTACCCTTTTAATGACTTTCCACCAGCTTATATTATAGAAACGCCTCTTTTTAAAGCAATCTTTAAAGCTTCAAATGCAAAATGGAGAAAAAAAATAAAGATTACTACTGCACTGCGTGTTTCTGTAGTCTAGATGATGCATTATAGGATTAGACTTGTCAGACTTGAAATGGGGTTTTTGCTAGTAGCAATAACAGACAGGAATAAAGGAATATTAGCACAAATTAAAAACAAATGCGATACAAAATGTTGCCTTAGAGGTTATGTTACATAAATATGCCAAGAGGCTTTTTTACTTGCTACATTTGGGTTATCATATTAATCAGTACACTAAAAGTTCATTTCAAACAAAGCAGCCTATACCGCCACTGTTGTTTAAAATAATTGTGATAAAAAAATTATAATAATGGTAAAGCATAAACAGAAAGAAAGATGGACCAGATTTTTTTTTTATTTCTTCATACTTAAAAGGTGATATAAATAGCCAAATACTGCAATAAATAAAAATATTCATAAACAGTTGCATATTTTTGATCTCAAAAGAGCCTCCCAGTAATTATGAGTCGTAAATAAATTAGGAGCTCTTGTTTCACATACTTTGGTGCATTAAAATAAACTAACCTTAACAAGCTTCCAAAGGCTTCTATGAAGTCGTTGTAAATTGATGATGTAATAAAATTAAATGAGGCTATTTGGGCTCTATTTTAACAATCTATGTACATGGTCTAAATTGCATGGCCCAGATGCACTTAGGATGTGTACCAATGCACTTTTGCTATTTTAAGGACTGAAAAATGGCTAGTGCATCCGGCAAATGGCCTAAAAGGGCTGTCATTATTCTCCTGAAGAGTTATGTGCGTTTTGAGCATAACGTGCATTAAATCAGAGTCCATCTCCCTTTCCCTTTATGAGTGAGTTGTGTTTGCGCCATGCTGAATTCACTATTTCCTAGACTTTGTGAATGGAAAATCTGAATGCTTCACTAGAAAAGAAATGAATCTGAGCGTGTGAGGTTAAATCGCGCAAACAGACTATCTATGGAATGAGCCAGATTCCAACAAATGCCCCTGATGTGAACAGGGCATGGAAGGAGGTAAAGTTTTTAAAATATATTTACGTAGACAATAATATTTCACATTTAAGTCCTTGAGTTTTTCATATTTAAAGTTGTAAGCTATACATTATTTATTTGAACTAAATACAGAAATTTGAATTAAGCATGTCTCATTAATGACTCATTAATAAACAGATTTATTATTATTTCACAATAGTTCACCACTGTATTAATCAATTTGTTTTTGAATCATTTGCATGAGATTTTTTTTTAAAGATCTGCTCACTATGACTTATTTCTCAAGCATGGGTCTCATTTTGAAAATTCAATTTATTCATTCTTTGTTCCTTATTTCTGAAAATATATTCGGGGCAAAATGATTTCTGCTGTTTGTTTAAGGGCTAAAAAGAAGTTAAGAAACTTATATGCTGGTATGCTGTAAGTAACATGAATACAATGAATATGCAAATTTGTCCTGCATGTTTTCCTAAAAGAAAATGTTAAAATTACCATACATCTAAAATAACAGTGGTGGAAAAACAGCAGCTTAAAAAAGCATCTGGTCAAATATCATGAAAATAAATATTCATGTAAATGGATAAATTTAAGGGTATTCATGATTTTTTATATTTATTGTAGTATTTTATTAGAATATTAATTGTTGTTATTACAACCCCAAATCAGAAAAAGGTCCTTTGGATATTTCACCTTCCACAGTGCATACCATAATTAAAAGATTCAACGAACCTGCAGGAACTTCAGTGGTGCAAGCCTTAGCTGAACTACCATGATCTCCGATACCGCAGGTGGCACTGCATTAAGTATTGTCATTCATCTTTAAGCGATGTCACCACATGAGCTCAGGACTACTATAGCAAACCTTTGTCAAGTACCACAATACGAAGTTTCATCCACAAATGCCAGGTTAAAATGTACTGTGCCAAAAGGAAGCCCTGTGTTAACAGTGTTCAGAAGTGCAGACTTCTCTGGGCTCGGGGGCATCTTGGATGGACCATCACACAGTGAGAATGTGTCCTGTGGTTAGATGACAGTTTTTCATGTATTTTTGGGGAGAAATGGACACCGTGTGCTCTGGACCAAAGAAGAAATGGATCATCCAGACTGTCACCAGCAACAAGTCCAAAAGCCAGGGTCTGTCATGGTATGGGGTTGTGTCAGTGCCCTTGGTGAGGGTAACTTGCACATCTGTGATAGCACCATTAATACTGAAAAGCACATAAAGATTTTGGAGCACAATATGCTGCCTTCTTTTTCAGGGACGCCCATGCATATTTCATGAAGACAATGCAAAACCACATATGCACACATTACAAGTCCTGGCTGAGGAAGAAGAGGATACAGGTTTTTACTGGCCTGCATGCAGTCCAGACCTGTCTTCAATAGAAAATGTGTGGAAACATAAAATGCGACATCGAAGACCCTGTACTGTTGCCCATCTTAAGACGTGTTTGCAGAAAGAATGGGACAAAATTACACCAGAAACACTTCATCACTTCATGTCTTCAGTCCCTAAATGTCTTTTAAGTGTTGTGAAAAGAAATGGCAACATTACAATGTGGTAAGTGCTTTACTATTCCAACTATTTTTTTAAATATATATAAAAATCATAACGAACACATTAAATAATGCTTGTTGTATTGTCTGCAATGAAATACAAGTCAAAGTAAATTTAGAAATCCCTACTTTTTTATTTGCATTTTCCCATATCTTTTTCAGATTTGGGGTTGTATAATTATTATTTACTCTGTTTTATAATTACTAATTATTATTAAAGTTGAACTGTAAGTGAATATGTGAATCTACATGGATCATTAAATCAGGTGCAACTAAGATTGAGGAACTAATGGACTCATTAACAAATATACTGTATGGCTATATGACAGTTGCTCATTAAATACAGATGCAAAAACCTTGCTTGCCTAAAGGTAGAAAACTGCGTCATGCTCAAGCATTGTAAGCATGCAAAGACTACTATGCCAAATTGATCTGTTTGATCAATGTGTCAAATCTGTGTGCTGATGCATTTGTACTGAGATTTATAAAAAAAAATATGTGGGAT
This sequence comes from Danio albolineatus, assembly GCA_903798035.1. NCBI lineage: Eukaryota > Metazoa > Chordata > Actinopteri > Cypriniformes > Danionidae > Danio > Danio albolineatus. Next base: position 2,111,643 of record CAIGQQ010004470.1, read on the forward strand.
GAAGGAAGAAATGTCTAATTTTAACTTCATATGAGCTCATAAATAGGAAATGGGCACATTAAATTGTGCTTTAATAACATCTACCCCTTTTCCCAGAGATGGGTTGCAGCTGGAAGGGCATCCGCTGCGTAAAACAAATGCTGAATAAGTTGGCGGTTCATTCCGCTGTGGCGACCCCGGATTAAGACAAAGGGATTAAGCCGAAAAGAGAATGAATGACTGAATGAACATCTACCCCTTCTCCAACCCTAGACCTACCCCAGTAGGGTAATAATTACAGGTAATAACAGTTGTGCAGTGTCACAGAAATTATACTATATTAATATGCAAATGTCGGCATGGTGGCTCAGTGGTTAGCACTGTCAACTCACAGCAAGCAGGACACTGGTTTGAGTCACGGCCAGACCAGTTGGCATTTTTGTGTGGAGTTTGTATGTTCTCCCTGTGTTTGCAGGGGTTTTATTAGGGTGCTCCAGTTTCCCGAACAGACCTAAGACATGTGCTAGATGAATCGAATAAACTAAATTGGCTGTAGTGTATGAGTGTGTGTGTGTGTGAATGAGTGTGTATGGGTATTTCCCAGTACTGGGTTGCGGCTGAAAGGGCATCCACTGTGTTATCATATGTCAGAATAGTTGGCAGTTCATTTCGCTGTGGCGACCCTTTCTAAATAAGGGACTAAGCCGAAGATCGATCTGAAATGTTTTGTGTGTCTGCAGCTGTATCCTTGCCTTTATAAACCACAGTGTGTTGTGACCCCAAAAAAGACCCTTTGTGACATGCTTAAATGCAAATTATAAATTGCAACTAACAATACACCTAAACAAGTCCAAGACCATGTGTCTAACCAGTTACAATGTAATTAAATTAGGCAATGTGACACTATTAAAGAAACATAAAAAAAAAAAAATTGCAAGGCAAAATAAAAATAACCTCACTGCATTTTTAATTTCTCTTGCCTATATGTGGGCCTACGTTTGAATTTGACTTTTTAGGTAAATAAATATTTTTTCAGTGCAATTGGTCTCAGGGTATATTAATGACACCCATTGGCTAAAAAAGGAAACATTTTCTCTTCCGTTTTTGAAATGTTCTGCACATTGACAACAAATTTACACAAAATCAGTAAAAACAAATAAGAGGACTGCCAGGCCAGCAGTTAAAGAGGTCACTTCATATGTTTTTCACAACTGTACGTTTTTTGTTTGTTTGTTTGTTCTGTATGTGCTAGAGCTGTTTTGGTCTTCATGACTATGGATACATTACACACATATGCGTGAGGTTATCATTTTTAATAGTAAAAACTTGTAAATGTCTTCGTAAAATACTGTTACCGTCCTTATTAAATAATATATGCTGTAACTGACTTTCAAAGAATTCTCTGCATAAAAATTAGTTTTTTTTGTTAATGAGTTTAATGTTAGGTATAATGTTGATAAATCAGGTTTATTGAATTAATTTAGTGTCATATGTGTTACCTTGAACCATCATGGTAACATAAATGGCACTAATGTAATGCAGTAAACATTATTCGTAGTTGAATGAATGACACTGCATGCCTTCTACATAATATGTTTTTCTGTTTGTGTAAAGCTGTTTGAGATGAGCTTTGTTTCATGATTTTTATGTGACTTTTACATCACTGGTTGCTTTTGGTGGTGCTTTTTTGTGTACATCAAAATTTAAATGTAAACAGAAAAGTTTCTACCCCATTTTTATGGTTAAATAAAAATGGAAACCACAATTTTTATGGAAACCACAATTTTACTTTTTATCTTTTAAAACCTGTTATCAAAATATCGGCTGAAAAATACACAATAATGCACAAAGGTTTTTAGCTTATTGGAGATGGTGTTATGTAACATATTTGAACTTTAATAACCTGAGTTTTGAGGCCAGCGAATCAGTGATTGTCTTATATTTCCAACAAGTGCTTGTGTTATAGGCCCACACAGTATCTGCATCTGAAAAAAATCCGCGGATTTTTTAAGCAGGTCTATTTATTTATTCTATTATTTATTATCTATATCTATTTACTTGTAAATATAGTTATGCTTTTTATTCATTTCAGTAAAATTATTGACTATGCAAATGTGCATATAAATTATGGACAATGCAGTAAAGTAAGATTTCCTTTTAATTTTGTTGAAAGACTATAGCTACCAAACAGGTGGTTTTAATTAGATTTTTATTGTAAACCTTAAATAAAAGTTTAGAGGTTTTTTTAAAGTGTTTTAGTACCATTGCGCATAATACTGATTATTAATTTTATTTTTTATTTTTTTTACAAAATTCTGCACAGAAATAGTGACAAATAATCTGCAGATTTTCTGACACTGGCTAGGTAATAATTTCAGATGTTTAATATGGTGGGCTGATAAAATGCACGCTATTTAACCTGCAATAATGCAGCAGAGGTCCAAGCGGTGAGATCGGACGGGCTTATATGTGTTACCGCTCATTAACTGAGCGCATCCATGACGTCATAATGCACCGCGGTGCTCCTCCGTTAAGACTTTAACGGGTCCGCGCGCACGGGGAGGACATTAACGCCATGCACACCGCTGCTGCATCGGCTCTATAAATAGAAACATGCAGCAGAATGGACTGCTGCTATTTACGGCGCTGCAGAGGACCGACGTTCAAAGCGGGTTCCTGCAATTATATACCGTTGTTGCTCATTTGAAGCGCGCAGGGATGCGTCGGTTTGTGTCGGAAGAAAAAGTGCAATTTCCAGTCAAATCATCAAGCACAATTGCGAAACACACAATCTGCATTCCGGTATGATCAAGTAGGTTTGGTCTGGTGACAAGCAGCCGATGACCCATCTAAGCACATCCAAAGATTCCTCTTTAAAAAAAATCATAATCAGCCACAAATAGACGCTCCCTGTGGGACAAGCCGCCAAAAATTAAAATGTAACCTATTTGTGAGCATTCGAAGCAGGACGGCGAGCCGCTTCAGTGTGACATAAATTACTATTTCAAGGCGGAAATACAATGCGCTTTGACATTTAAAACAGCAAGGACACAATTAAATATTTAATTCACATAAATGTCACCTTTCGCAGTCTGGGTGCTCGTTTAGTTTTGGGTATTTCCAAAAGCAATGTTGAGGGCTGCTGAGTTTATCCTGTGCGGTTGAGGCAAATAACCTGCACGTGCCGCAAACATCCCCTAATTAAAGAAGCCTTCGCAACCCTATATAACCGTAAAACGTTTTTGTTTTTAAAAGCAACTTACCGTTTTGAGCGGAGCCCGAATGCAGCATCAGGACTCCGACTAATATCACCAATGGATTCCCGGCGAAAGACATTTTTCTAGGTCGTCCGTGGACCCGGAATATGTGTATGGAGGGATGCGGAGGAGAGGGAGAAGAGAAGAGGTGCTGCCGAGGAGGATGGGAGTGGAGCGGGAGCTGCTACAATGACGAGCGACCCTGGATGGAGCGCGAATCGGGTCACGCAAAATAGCCCGTCGCCTAGCAATAGCGAGCACGGTAAGTGGATGCCGCCGCTACGCTTACATCCGGTTTAAAACGAGGCTCGTGAGGACGGTGGCGCTGTGCTCTTAATCCCGCGATAGCACTCACACACAACACACACACCAGCCCACATCCTAGAGAGGTAGACGAAATCCTCAGGTGATTTTGAAGTGTAGGAGTTTCGTGGAGAGAAATGAACTCATTTGCTCTTTAGTTTAGGCTATTTATATAAATAACCTGACTAAATTGAAGGTTACTGCAAGAAAACAAGGTTTGTGACTAAATTATGGTTTAGTTTTTTTTAGCAGACTGTAGGGCAGACCTTTTAAATGTTATTCACGGACACAAAACAAACACATACATTTACA
>CAIGQQ010004470.1:2115893-2129970 GCA_903798035.1 Danio albolineatus
ATATACAGTTAAAGCCTGTAAACAGCAATAATTCAATATATACAGTTGAAGTCAGAATTATTAGCCCCCCTTTGATTTTTGTTTTATTATTTTTTAAATATTTCCCAAATGATGTTTAACAGAGCAAGGAAATTTTCACTGTATGTCTGATAATATTTATTCTTCAAGAGAAAGTCTTATTTGTTTTATGTCTGCTACAATAAAACCAGTTTTTAATTTTTAAAAAACAATTTTAATGTCAATATTATTAGCCCCTTTAAGCTTTTTTTTTTTTGATAGTCCACGGAACAAACCATCTTTATAAAATAACTTGCCTAATTACCCTAACATGCCTACCCAATTAACCCAGTTAAGCCTTTAAATGTCACTTTAAGCTGTATAAATGTGTCTTGAAAAATGTCTAATAAAATTTTATTTACTGTCATCATGGCAAAGATGAAATAAATCAGTTTTTCTAGAAATGAGTTATTAAAACTGTTATATTTAGAAATGTGTTGAAAAAAAATCTCTCCATTAAACAGAAATTAGAAATTGGGGTAAAAAACAAATAGGAGGGCTAATAATACTGACTTCAACTGTGTATATATAACTGAATTCACTGAATATAAGATGATAAATTATTTAAGCATGATATAATGTTTTAGAAAACAACCATTTATTTAATTACATCTCCAGATATAGTTCTATAGAAAAACTGGCATTGTTGTTTATTGTATTTTTAGTTACATGATCACTTTTAATTTCATTGTTTAGTTTATTGCAGCAGTGTCAAATTTAGCGAGAGGGATGCAGACCTGGTGCAGAGCAATATGAGGGCTCACCTAACCCTACACCTACAGTGACCACCTGAACACATTTGTGTCTGACATTGCATCGCTGAGAGATGCAATCTCAGCTTGTATCATAAAGGCTGCATCCAGATACTATTGGATTTAGTTTTTGGAGGCCCGCTGCCCTGCACAGTTTAGTTCCGACCCTTTCTGTGGGTTTCAAACAAGCTTAAAGGGCTCAGTTAGTTTGATCGGGAGTGTTTAATTAGGGTCGGGTGCAGAGCAGCGGCCCTCCTGGAACTGAATTTGACACCTGTGGTTTATTGTATTCAGATTAAACAGTCTATCACTGCCACACGGATCATGTGCCATTCTCTGACAAAACATAGCACTTACAGCAAAAACTAATTTCCTCATGGTTTAATCACACTCAGTGGGTTCAAAACGTTTATGAATTTCTTTCTTATACTGAACACAAAACAATATATTCTGAAGAATGTTGGAAACAAAACTACTTTCCCAACATTCTTCAAATTTGTATCAAGTTAAGAGTGAGTAAATGATGGCAGATTTATTTTTTGGTGAATTCTCCCTCCCTTTAACCTATCGTTTTTATTACTGTCTCCTGCCATCTATTGGACATAGGAAGTACTGCTTCATCAACACAGCTGATCCAACAAGTCAAGTTGTTCAAGACTACTAAGAGCTAAACCGTGCAGAGCTTCGCAATTGAGCCCTCCAGCAATTGAGTTTGAGACCATAGCGGTACTTGGACGTTGTGTTGGTGAGTACAATGCACAGATTCACATTCCAAACATTCTAATGTAATTTAGATTTCATATATTATAATTACCTTGCTTTATTCAGAGATGGAAAAACACCAATATGAAAAATCATTAAAAGCCCATAGGCCTACAGTATATTACTTTTGCTTTGCCTGTATACATCCAAAGTTTTATGAATGACCAAAGACGACAGTTACTGATAAAATTCCTCACAATTCTATTAAAGACAAGTCTTTTACGTCACAAATGACCTGAGGGTGAGAATAATAACAGCACATTTACTTGGGTGAACAGTCCCCTTCTGTAAGTGAACTATTTTGCGAATGGGCATTATCAGTGGTTATCAGCTGATAGATATGGGCCAGTAATGGCCTTCTGTTCCTACTGGTATGATCAGAAGGCTGTTATCATCCATCCACAAAGTTAATCAGCTATAGATCACATACGGCTGCGATGGGAAGTTCTTTATATTATTTATTCAATTTCCCATTAATTTTATTTTATTAACGTCTACCCCTACCCCAACCCTAAACCCAACCATCACAGTAATGTACAAACAGATCTGGAGTCTTCTCTGTTAGTATAGCTGATTAACCATGTGTGCAGAAGGCTAGAGTGATAACATTCTAAGCGGGTGAAATGTGAAGGGTAAAGTAGGCCTATATTATTTCATTTCACTCTTTAATGTGTTTTAGATCAAATGTAATATAATAATAATAATAATAATAATAATAATAATAATAATAATAATAATAATAATAATAATAATAATAATAATAATAATAATAATAATTAATATTTAAACAAAGCCAGTTTGGCAAAAGCATTTTTTTTAATTCTCCAGGATTAAATATGAAAAAACGGCACTGTTGTAAAATTTTAACTCCTCTTTGTCTTATTTTGCATTAGTTTAAGAATATTTACACTTTTAGTCTTCTGATTAGACAAATTTAGCACTTCCTGTCATGCACAAGCTGTTAACGCTGAATCTGACCAGCATAGATGCTATCTGTGAATCAAGTTTCCATAAATTTTTCAAGTTGTATGATAACTGTTACAGATCATGCACAGCAAAAATTCCAGTATTAAATATACAGTGTGATTTAAAAAATAATAATAATAATTTGGTGTTGTTTAGTGTTAAAACCGGAGTACATTTTAATCCATGAGTGTCAAAGAGCGTATATTTAAGAGTTTTTTTTTTCAGTGTTAAACCTTTACCCCAATACGCAGTGTATTTCCCACAAGTGATGGGAAGTCCAGTTTTTTTATTACTCTAACCAGTTCTTTCGGACAAACAGTGATCAAACGAGTATGTTTTACGAGTCTTGATGATATAATAAATTAATTCTCATCAGAATCAGTGTACTATATGCACTCATTAGCTTATACACACATGCATACTCCATTTAGATTTATTTGTTATTAAATAAAGTGAATAATGTACAAATTTAATATATTAGCACTTTGAAGAGTGTCACACACTCCAGTTTGATGTAAGAATAAACTCTTACTGTGTTAAAATGAACTCTGTGAGTAATGTACATATTCCACACTTTAGAAAGTGTTATTTTAACTCCAAAATGGAGGGAGTCATATGTACACCCAAGGAGTGTTAAGTTAAACTCAAATTGAGTTAAATGTACACTGATTTTTCTGCTGTGTGCAGGCGTCAGTAAACAAATGTTGGAAACGTCTCCTGGTAGACGCCATACCATTAGTACTAATTTGTCTAACCAAGGAAGTTTTAGCTTCCGCATTATGTCGCCTGCGGCTGTCCGACTCGTTCTTTTGTCATCTGTCCCACACCTGAAGAAATTTGCATATTTACAAAGGAAATCAAAAGTTAGGTGGTGTTGCTGGAGAAAAACACTCTAAGAAAAGATAATAAATCTTCAAGCTTCTACATTTATTTGCTTTGCCTCACATGAAATCCGCTCTATGCACAACGAGTTTTAAAGCCAATGATAAACTTCCGGTGGAAGGGTAATGTGACTATTTTTAATTTCAGAAGGTTGTTTTTACCGTATCGATGTTGTAATGCAATTACAAAACATTCAGTTAAATAGACTTAAGCATTCATTTAGTTGTTCAAGTGTAAAATGAAATAAAAGACAACCACTGTAACCACTAGCTCCGTCAGTAGCATCCAAGTCTGGATGCAGAAACTTCATTAAAAATACTGGGGTACAATAATCTGTCATATTTTATCGCGGAGGAGAATGGAATAATGCTGTGCTTTTTGTCCGGTCTGAGACCCACTTCATGTCGTATATCTAACAGGCAGTGAAGATCACTACATTTTTAAAGAAATCAGATCTTAAACGTGACAATTTGGTAATGGAAAGGCAGCCCACCCGAAGCCCTTAGGCTGTCTGACTGAAAATTAAAAGTCTGTGTGCATAGCCATTTCAGTTGATGGCGTAAATTGCACACAGACTTTTAATTTAAGCCAGCCAGCCTCAGCGCTTCCGGTGAATTGTCTTTCCATTATAAAACTGCCACGTTTAAGGTCTGATTTAATAAAAAATCAGTGATCTTCACTGCCTGATAGATATACAACAAAATGGGTGTCACTCAGACCGGACAAGAAGTACTGCATTAAATTCCATTTTCCCTCGCCATTCATTCATTTTCTTTTTGGCTTAGTCCCTTTTTTTAATCTAGGGTCACCACAGCGGAATGAACCATCAACTTATCCAGCAGTTTTGTTATACGCATCGAATGCCCTTTTAGCCGCAACCCATCTCTGGGAAACATCCACACATTCTCATTCACACACATACACTACGGACAATTTAGCTCAGCCAATTCACCTGTACCACATATCTTTGGACTGTGGGGGAAACCAGAGCACCCAGAGGAAACCCACGCGAACACGAGGAGAACATGCAAACTCCACACCAGAAATGCCAACTGACCCAGCCGAGGCTCGAACCAGCAACTTTCTTGCAGTGAGGTGACAACACTACCTACTGCTTCACCGTGTCACCCTATTTTCCCTCGCCATGTCTTTAAAATATGAGTTTTTTTTTACCTGAGTATTTTCAATGAAGTTTCTGTGCTATCCTGCTAATACTGACTGCGAGAACAGCTACACAGCCTTTCATCTCATTTTATGCTTGAACAACTAAATGAGTGCTTAAGTCTGTTTAACTGAACGTACAGCATTACATTACAACATCTATGCTGTAAAAAGGAACCTTATAAAATTAGTCACATCAAGCTTTGACTGGAAGTCTATCATTGGCTGAAAAAAATATCAGCTGTGCATATAACCCATTGTTTAATCTATTACTAAGTCAACACTTGCTGTGTGTTATAATAATATAATGGCAAACGTATAAAATAAACAAACAAACAAAAAAATTCCTGTTTGGCTAGGCCTAATTGAAGTAGTGATATATCATTTGCATATTATTTGTACTTTTGAGCATTATCCTCCAAAACTGAGCAACATGCAGCATGAGTTAATAATTAAAAAAAATAATAATTCACAGCCACCCAAAATATAAATGGCAACAATTTATTCATTAATTTTCTTTTCGGCTTAGTCCCTTTATCAGGGATCACCATCACTGGGAAACATCCACACTCATTCACAACCATTCACTACAGACAATTTAGCTTACTCAGTTCACCTGTACCACGTCTTTAGACTGTCTGCTTAATATCTGCTGATACTGCTCCTTCAACAGACATTTAACTGACTATAAGAAACTTTGCAAGTACATGTCAACTTACACTAACCCTAACCCCAACCTAACAGTCTACTTATAATCTAATGAGAATTAGTTGGCATGTAGATGCAATGTAATTAAAAAGCATTAAAGGGACTAAAAATAAAATAAAGTGATACTAAAATCTATACTCTTACAACCACTGATATTTACACAAGGAAAATCGAAAATAACCCATTAACGGTAATAATTTTGTGTATATTTTATTTTTTTATTTTGTCTAAACATGAACTTATCTTCACAAACTATATATAATATGCATATATCATCCATTTCATTTGTGAACTTCAAAATGAAGTCGAAATGTAAAACAGAAAACAACTTAATTCACTTTCTAAAACATCCCACAAAATGTCCCAGTGTGTACATTTTTAGTACTGAGTAATATTAATTAACATTAATAATATTGATTAATTATGCACTTGTAAGTTCTATCTTAGGGTTGTTGGATGTAATTATGCATAATTCCCTGTTATGAACACAGTAGGTAGCTGAAATGTGTGACAAGGACAGTGTAAATCTGTGTTTCAAAACATCTTAAAACTGAATCTTTTTTTATGAATAGTTTTATAACTATGATTAAACTTCCAACAACACATTTGAAATGTCTAAATTAAAAAAATAATAATTCTAAGATTTGAGTAAAATATTCAGTCATTCAAATAATTGATTAAACATAGCAAAATAGTGTTAACAACAAAAACAAAAACAAAAAAATTAAAATTGAATTGTTCATCAGCATGTCTACAATGGTAAAAATGTCTTAGAAAATATGAGATGTTCAAAGTCCAGAAAAGGAACCAAAAAATTTGTCAAAACAGTTCATATGACTTCAGTCGTTCAACTGCAATTATATGAAGCTCCAAGAACACTTTTGTGTGTCATAAATCTGTAAAAATTACATAGTTTTTCTGTCTTCTCTCCCACTTGCACCAGGCATGTCCAAACTCGGTCCTGGAAGGCCGGTGTCCTGCAGATTTTATCTCCAACTTGACTCAACACACCTGCAAGGATGTTTCTAGAAAGCCTAGTAAGAGCTTGATTACAGTAGCTAGCCCAGGTATGTCTGATTGGGGTTGGAACTAAACTTTGCAGGACACCGGCCCTCCAGGACAGAGTTTGGACACCTGTGACTTACACCCATTAGAGTCAACAGCGCAACACAAAAGCATCATTGTCCACCATGGAAAATGCGCACCCTGATCTGAGACAAAGGCGAACAATCATTTTTAAGTCATTGCTGAGAATGCATGGAATATTTTGATAATGTTTTTGGTTCCTTTTGGCCTTTAAATGTGTCATGACTAGGCCAACACGGAATCTGTGCGTGCAGATTTCCGCAGATTTTTAGCCCATCATTGATTCTGTTAATTTACTAGTGTAAATGTGTGTAAATTTATATTTATTCAGTTTTTAAATTAATTTCAGTAAAATTATTGATTAATATAAAAAAATACCCATATGATTTATTTACAACACAGTTTGTAAAGTACTATTTTCTGTCTTTTTTTAGTAGTTATTTTATACGAGAGACTTGCTTTGTTTACCAAATAAAGTGGATCTAATGGGATTCGCATTGTAAACATTAAATAAAAGTTTAAAAGGTATTACTTTTTATTACATATATTACATTTTTTGTTATGATACTTCTATAATCTTTCCGCAAAAATCTGCAGATTTTTAACAAAATACTCCGCAGAAATAGCAAAAAATGTCCGCAGATTCCGTCTGGCCTTAGTCATGACCATTGCTGTCAATGTTGGATGAGAGAGCTTTTTGGTAAACTACCCCTTTATTTCCTTAGATTTGAACCAAATATTCAATCACTGAGTTTTTACTTTCTTTTTAAACACTACTTTAAGACACATGCATTTCACTATAGAGTAAATCATGACACAAAACAACACCAATATCATCAGCAGAGTCACAATAACATCTATAGAGTGGAACTCAACCCAGGACATTCTGAAAGACTGCGTCCGTAAATGAGGGGCTCCTTTATTCCTCACGACAAACTCAATCCAGAACATGGCACGATCTAGAGGTTTCATTGGCTGGTCGTGGTGCAGCTTGGACAGTCTCTGAATGTTTTCCTTGTAAGATGGGTTGTACAACACTTCCTTCAACGCCTCCAGAAACATTGTCCTGTTTAACTCCGCAATATCCAAAAGTTTTGCTGTGCCTCTTACTTTCATTCTAGACAAATTGTCAGGTTGATCGAACACTATAGGGAGACCCAAAATGGGAACTCCATGATAAATAGCTTCCTGGATTCCATTGGTGCCTCCGTGTGTTATAAACACTTTAGTTTTAGCATGTCCGAGCAGGTCATTCTGAGGTAACCAATCGACAAGTAATGTATTATCACCAATATTGACAGGTCGAGGTCCAGCGTGTCTCCAAATGATTTTTTGGGGCAGTCCAGCAAAAGCGGCAGCAATTTCCTCTGTGATATCTTCTGGAAGATGGGTAAAAAGAGTCCCGAGGGACATAACAATGAGTCCATGATCTCCAGAACTCTTCACAAACTCTTCAAGATCATCTGGAAGCGGCTTGGATGGTTTGCACTGGAAGCCTCCCATATAGACGATATTTGGCATAGTGGGTCGTGGAAACTCAAACGTGAAATCGTTTCTCATGAGCCAGATGTCCGCATCCTGAAGGATAGCTTTGTAATTGATTTCTGATCCAAAGTATTTTTCGCAGAAGGAATGGTAGTGTTTGGAGACGGTCCTTGCTTTCTGGAATTTTGAAAACATGTATGCCAATATGTTCTGCACACGTTGGCCAAACGTCATCTCATCTGTCAGTTCTAATCCTGGGACTGGAATATATGAAAGAGGTGAAGGAGCTATTTCATAATGTGCCTCTCCATGTATCGTCCAGCGGACATTTAACACAAGAGGAAGTCCGAGACGGTGCGCCAAGAAAAATCCACCTCCGACAGCTGGATCTGTCAGAAGTAAATCATACTTTGCTGTCTGAAGTGAATCCATCAAGTCTTTATTTTCAAATATGTTCCCCATTAAGTCAAGCTGATTGCGATGCATCTCTTCAAATACTGCTCCAACCTCTGAAACTAGTTTGAGGTTTGTCCAAAAGGACCATTTCTGTCTCCTGATGACCAGAACATTCTTTGCAAATTCCTCAAACAGCTCCTTTTCAATGCCACCGCTATTATAAACCGTGATGGAGGTGTATAAAGGAGACTCCTCCTTGATATACCAGCTGTTCGAGGCTCTAAGCACCGTCACGTTGTGTCCTCTTTTATGTAATTCCTCAATCAGGACCTTCATGTTCACCCAGTGACTTCCATCCAGAGGAAACACCAACACTTTACCTCCAAACACTAGAGATAATATGCTCAAGAATGCTAACAATGTAGCAGGAAGGGAAGGCATCTTGATTTGAGCCTTTAAAAAACAATTAAATTGATTATATTACTTTATATATCAATCTAACACAGCTTCAAATAACTGTTGAGGTAAAATGAAGTCAATCACTCTCACTTACCAGCCGCCTGAAAATACAACCACGTAACCAGCCAGGTGAATCACTCACTGCATTCTGCTACTAAACCTGTGTTGAAACAAGTCCGGCCCTGCTAATATGTGCAACGCAATGGGAGTGTGCATTGGAAAATTACAACTGTCGTACAAAGCGTGTTTAAGCTTGTGTATGGTTTTGTTTTAAGAAATGCACAGATTTATTGTCTTACATTGTCTTCTGCACAAGTAAAAAACCTGCAGAACCACTATGACACTGCATTATTTCCAAATGTTTGTTTAATAATTCACAATGTAGACAACAGTACAAGTGGAAAGCTTAAGATGAAACACAAATAATGAAAGTAGAGTGATTTCAAAGTATCACTTTGTATAATACTCACCAGCCACTTTATTAGGTACACCTTACTAGAACTGGGTTGAACTCCCTTTTGTCTTCAGAACTGCCTTAATCTTTCGTGGCATACATTTGTGGCATAGATTCAACAAGATACTGCAAATATTCCTTAGAGATTTTGGTCCATATTGGCATGATCGTATCATGCAGTTGCTGCAGATTTGTCCGTTGCACATTCATAATGCGAATCTCCTGTTTCACCACATCTCAAAGGTGCTTTATTAGATTGAGGTCTGGTGACTGCGGAGGCCATTTGATTACAGTGAACTCATTGTCATGTTCAAGAAACCAGTCTGAGATGATTCACGCTTTATGACATGGCGCGTTATCTTGCTGGAAGTAGCCATCAGAAGATGTGTACGCTGTGGTCATAAACGGATGGACATGATCAGCAAAAATACTCTGTATTCAGTAGGATGAGGCATTGACACTATGCTCAACTGGTACTAATGGGCCAAAAGTGTGCCAAGAAAATATCCTCCACACTATTACACCACCACCACCAGCCTGAACCATTGATACAAGCCAGGATGGATCCATGGATTTTCATGATATTGATGCCAAATTCAGAAATCAAGACTCATTGTACTCATTGAACATTTTTCCAGTCTTTTATTGTCCAATCTAGGTGAGCTTTTGCGAATTGTAGCCTCAGTTTCCTGTTCTTAGCTGACAGGAGTGGCACCTGGTGTGGTCTTCTGCTGCTGTAGCCCATCTGCCCCAAGGTTTGGTGCGTTGTGTGTTCAGAGATGCTCATCTGCATACCTCAGTTGTAACAAATGGTTATTTGAGTTACTGTTGCCTTTTTTACGTGCTTGAACCAGTTTGGCCATTCTCCTCTGACCTCTGGCAACAACAAGACATTTGCGCCCAAAGAACTGCAGCTCACTGGATATTTTCTCTTTTTCAGATCATTTTAGGTAAACCCTAGAGATGGTTGTACGTGAAAATCCTAGTAGATCAGCAGCTTCTGAAATACTCAGACCAGCCCGTCTGGCACCAACAACCATGCCACTTTCAGAGTCACTTAAATCACTTTTTTCCCTATTCTGATGCTCAGTTTGAACTGCAGCAGATTGTCTTGACCATGTCTACATGTCTAAATGCATTGAGTTGCTGCCATATGATTGGCGGATTAGAAATCTGCATTAACGAGCAGTTGGACAGGTGTACCTAATAAAGTGGCCAGTGAGTGTATGTATTTCTATTATTTTTGTAACTGATACTTAATACAAATAATAAAGAAAAACAATGTTTTCACTACTGCCACAGGATGTTTTGAAACACAAAACATAATTTGAAATGAAATTTGAAATAATTTGAAATGAAAAAAAAAATGAAATAATTTGAAATGAAATCTGTATAAACAGAGACCAAACGTGCTGATGTAGTCGCAGAGCCATGTTTACCGCTAACAACAAAATGGAAAGAAACTGCTTGTCCTCATTCATTTTCTTTTCGACTTAGTCCCTTTATAAATCTGGGGTCATCACAGCGGAATAAACAGACAACTTATCCAGCATATGTTTTATGCAGTGGATGCCCTTCCAGCTGCAACCCATCACTGGGAAACACCCCCACACACACACTCATTCACACACACTACGGAAAATTTTAGCTTACCCAATTCACCTATACCATGTCTATGGGGGAAACTGAAGCACCCAGAAGAAACCCACACAAACACAGGGAGAACATGCAAACTCCACACAGAAATGCCAACTGACCCAGCCGAGGCTTGAACCAGCAACCTTCTTTCTGTAAGGCGACAACGCTACCCACTGCGCCACCACGTCGCCTTGTCCTCATTGAAGTTTCAGTAGTTCACCTGCTGCTTTTCTTTTCGACACTAGATGGCGATGAGGACTAACATTATCTGTAATTGAGGCCCAGTGATGAAAAGACTATAATAATTGTAATAATTGTTATTCATTCATTTTCCTTTCAGCTTAGTTCCTTTATTAATCAGGGGTTGCCACAGCGAAAGGAACCGCCAACTTATCTAGCAAATGTTTTACGCAGCAGTTGCCCTTCCCGCTGCAAACCAACACTGGGAAACACTCATGCACGCTAGCATTCACACACATACACTACAGGAAATTTAGCTTATTCATTTAACCTATACCGCATGTTTTTGGACTGTAGGGGGAAACCGGGGGCACTCGAAGGAAATGACCCACGCAAACGCAGGGAGAACATGCAAAATCCACACAGAAATGCCAACTGATCCAGCCATGGCTTGAACCAGCGACCTTCTTACTTTGAGGTTAACGTGCTTGGATGCCCTTTATTATTATAGTTATATTAACAATTATTATCAGAAGAGGCTGAGGCTCACATAAAGATGCTTTCTCCATTTCTTTATAATTTTATTTTGTCATTTAATAAAATGAATGCATTTGCTCAGTGGTCACGTGCTCTGCGTGACAGTGTGTGGCTGAAACGGCGCGAAACTTACTTAATCCTACTTAAAATACCACAGTTTGTGTTAAGTTCACTATTAAAAATTTGTATTCTAGTTTTGCATAACAAATAATGGAGCTTAGAAGTCGTCATTGGACGTCCTTAGATCAAGCAAGTAAGTGATATTTAAAAAAAAAAGTATTAAGATACAGTATACACACACACACACACACATACAAAATTGTGTTTTATAAGTTACTAAAACAAGAAGATATCCAGTCACAAACTTTGTTTTCCATCACAGCATGAGCAAAAATTATATGATATTATCAAAAGTCAATACTATTGGCCAATTGAAAAGGAAAAAATAACTTAAACATTCTTCTTTGGGTAGAACGTGAATGAGTTCAATCAAAATATCAAGCAGAATAAAAAACAAAACTTGATATGAACATCATTAGAAATGTGATCATAAACGTTATTGTATATTTTAATTTCATGACTGATTTGAGACAAAGCAAGACAAATAAGTTAAAAGAACTACAGTATAGCCAACATCCTATCAAATTACATTTTGTAAATTGTGAAGAACTTTTGAGTAAGAAATAAAAACATTTTCTTTTTGAGTATGCTTTATGATTAACACTCAATCTCATCAAACCTTTTATCACAATAAGATAAACCAGATAACAGTACAATCAATTCAATCTAATAATTAGTAAACAAATTATATTTCACAAATTGCAGTGGCAAAACGATTCTGCACTGCTGTAAATAGAATTGTGTTAAATCTTTATTATTATAGCTTGACAATATTTTAGCTTATCTGCATTAAGAAAAGCAGCCAGTGTCAGATTCGAAAGATTTTCACTAGGTATAAGAGTCAGGAAGAGATAATATACCATGGATGCCTCTTTATTGCATGGTATTCATAGAATTTTTTCAGATAATTGTTATAATTTAGAAAATACATCATATTCTCTTGATTTCTTCTTTCTTTTGACACATATTTTGAGAAATCGCTTTGAATTTTTAAAAATCTCAATACATTTTAGGCACTTTTGTTATGTTACGGATGAAAACATCCACTAAATTAAACTGTAATAATGCATCATATAAATATTTTTTATTTGTATTTTTTGCATAAATCTGGTAATCAATATCAGTCCTGATCAAAACTACAAAACTACTTTTAGAAAATTACTCTTTAAATGCCAAATTTATAAATGATGTCACTGTTTTTGCTTAATTTTTCTTTTTTTCTCCCTAATTTACTGTTTTTGCCCCATTAACTTCCGTTATAACCACATTTTTTGATTGAAAAACTGACACCATATAATCATGCATTTTTGATTGTTGGTTTTCCCTGTTGGGAAGAGGTAAAATTGATCATTTTTACTGTTGATCATCAGTTGGCACCATTAACCCTTTAGGATGGCCTGTGCAAAAACAGCTTAGTTTCTAGATTTTATATGCAGTATAACAGTGAATTAAAGAGTATGTGTGTGAGAGTGACCTTTATGCACTTACCTTGTTGTGTCTGAGATAATCAAAATATGCATCTCAGAACTACATGGAATAAATAAAAACAAAGACTGTGTATTTATGCATCATCAAATGTGGTTATAATGGTAGTCAATGGGGCAAAAACAACCACCAACAGTAAATTAGGGAGAAAATATGAAAACCTAACAATATATGAAATCCAATGTTGTTAATAACCATTCAAATGTGCTAGACATGTCCAAAAATCCAGTCCACAATTATTTTGAAAATAAGTCATTTTGTGTGTTTTTTTTCCCCCACTAAATCTGTGACATAATTTGTGAACCTAGCAATTAAAGAGTTAAACTCTGTAAAAACTGTCATTTTCTAAACAATTTAGTAGTTTTGATCAGGACTGAGGTTGATGAATAGATTTATGCCAAAAAAAAGAAAAGAAATATTTATCTGATACATTTTTAAAACAGTTTAATTCAGTGGATGTTTTCACCCTTAGCATAACAAAAGGGTAGTACATTTGAACAGTGCATAAAATGTAATGTGGATTTTAAAATGTATGTGCTACAAGTCCATTTTATTCAAAATGTGAATACAAAATAAGTGAATTTAAACAGATGTTGATGGCTGTAAAAATGATTGTAATTGTCAATAAAAAAAATTGACAAGACTGCATTTGGTCCGAACTGTCATTTTAGGTTTAAACACTGGATTAAAATAACGCTTCTGAAATGGGAAAAAATTTAAATCAACCGATATTTCCAGCTAATATGTCACTCACGCTTTACTTTCTTTCTGAATAAACAAAAGCAAAAGTATTTGGTCGTATAAGCAGTCACCAATGCAAATACAAAAACCATCACCATTAATGTCAAAATAACGTCTATAGAGTGGTATTCAATCCAGGACATTCTGAAAGACTGTCCCCTTAAATGAGGAGCTCCTTTATTCCTCATGACAAACTCAATCCAGAAGA
>CAIGQQ010004470.1:2137227-2169278 GCA_903798035.1 Danio albolineatus
TATATTATTATATAGTGGTTAAGCCACTTGCCAAAATAACCCAACAAATCAGTTATTTTGTAACCCAAATTGTTGGGTTAAACTTAACAACCCAATGGATTGGGTTAAAATAACCCAACAGAAGGTCGGTGCCAAAATAACCCATCTATGGGTTACTTGTTGGGTTATTATTAACCCAACTTTTTTAAGTGAGTACAATTTAATTATAATTCCTAAAATTATATTACAGTTCCTAAAAATTTGGGTCGTGGCTTGATTACCATGTAAAAATGTGGGTCCCGTGGCCAAACCAGTTGAGAACCACTGCTTTAGAGAGTCATGTTCATATCTGCCTTTTGTTCCAATGAACAACCTAAATATTTCATTGCATTTATAGTGGTTTTATGGGCACTTTGCAGATTTGGAGGGGAATCTCCTCAACCATTACTAGTGTATAGCTTCCACCTTGATAACACAATGACAGCCATTCTGCGCCAGACCTGAACCCAGCTTACAGGTGGAGAGAAGAGTGTTCTGAATTAGATGATATGGGGAGGGTTAGGAAGCCATGATGGACAGTGGCCAGTAGGCATGTTTGGCCAGGATGCCAGGGACAGAGCCCTACTCTTTTTGATTGACATCCTGGGATTTGTAATGACCATAAAAATTCAAGACATTGGTTCAATGGCTTATTGAAGAATGGTGCTCATTAACAGCATACTATCCCTGTAATTATACCAACACAGGCTCATTGTGAAAATGTACCTCCGTATACATATCTGGAGAGTGCAAATTATGTAGCCAGAGCTATGCATGACTGCATTTTGTCTTTAAAACGAACACGGTATGATGCTGCGTCTGTTTCATTTTGCACTACCAGCTGACTGCTTACCTCCGTATGAGCAGCTTTTTTTGCTGTTACCAGTGTGCCCAGTGGCTCACCACATATGTTGGCGGACTTAAGATGCAAATAAGAGTTGACCGTGGCGACAAGGTTTGAGTCTGGTGGAGAACAGTTCCAGAAAGCAGGTAAAACAAAAGCCATGAAATAAAATAAACAAGTAAATAACAGGATGTGAACATGATAAGATCTGAAAATGTAGTAAAAATCAGATGGCCATGAGGGCTTTTTTTTCTGGATTGCTTTTGAAAACACTGTTGCTTGGATTTAGAGAGGCGATGAGCAGATCAATCAGTGGTTTTGAAAATACTATCAGTTGGGTTTACGGAAGAGGGTGGTTGCGGTCAATCAGTCGACAGCTGCCTCTGGTGTATGTACTCAAGAAGAACAGGTGCAAATGGCACTCGCAAGAGAAATTTGACATCTGAAATAGTGTGCATGGCACCCACTGGTGGATTCACAAAAACGTACCTCTTGGGATGTATTTTGCGCTGTCTAGAATTGTATGAAGGGGTACGTATCAATGATGAGCCTGGGTTGAATTATACTGTGCACTAGGACCCACATAGACCACAGTGTGAATACACCCCCCGCTGGCCCAGCAGCACCTAGTTTTTTTTGTGTGATCTTCCAACCAGGCATACAACCCTTTAACTTCAGTGGGCCACAATGTGAGAGCTACAGTCAGCTGGAACTGCAGGTGTTTACATTGCAGCATCTAGTTACGGGGATGCCTTCCCGTTCTTTGACCACTTCTCTTCTCCATATACAGGTGCTGGTCATATATTTAGATTACCTTCAAAATTTTGACTTAATTCACTAATTCAAGAAGTGAAACCTGTATTATGTGCACATTCATTCCAGACACACTTGTATATTTCAAGTGTTTATTTCTTTTAATATTGATAATTTTGATGACTAAAGAAAACGTCTCAGGTTGCACATGTAACCATGGTTCCCTGAAGGGAACGAGATGCTGCGTCTCTATTAGGAGACACAATGGGATGCCATACCTCTCTTTTAACTCTTTAGGATGTACCGTGCGTGCGTGATGTCAGACCAAAAGAATAAAAGCACCACGCAGACAATGAACGTCAGCTTAAACATCTCAAACAGGGTGCACCAGGCATGAAAAAGTATGGCAAAGCAACGCAGTGACTCGTACTCTTCAGGGAACCACGGTTACAGTACGTGCATAACCTGAGGCATTCCCTCCCATTTTAGGTGGGCCATACACCGTAGGTCGCACCACCACAGTGGGGACCTTAGGGATGAACCCTGCTCTGCGGTACAGGAATGCTCTCACCACAGCAGTAAAGAATTCTAAGCAAGATGGAGCTACCGACAGTGCTTGTGAATCTCCTACTCTTTTGAGAGATGTAATTGCCAACAAAAAGACCATTCTAAGGGTCAGAAACTTTTCTGACACATGGCTGATGGGTTCAAAAGGGGCTGTCGACAGGCTCTCGAGCACTATTGACAAATCCCAAGTAGGAACCCTACTGGCGCAGGCAGGCCTCAACCTCTTGGATCCACGGAGGAATCTGACCACCAGAGGGTCTCCGAGACCATGAGTACGGTGTGCGGACATTGCTACTATGTAAACTTTAAGCGTTGACAGAATCAAGCCGTATTCAAAACGCTCCTGGAGAAATTTTAGCACCGACCCCACATAGCAGTGGACTGGATCCAGGTGATGTTTCAACTTTGTGGCATTCAATCTCCTTGTGGACGGAGCTCTAGAGCTGAGGATTGTTTGAACAACCTTTATAATACTTATAAAAGTATAAAGTACAATACGTTTTACAATATAGGAAATAAAGACAAGCCATCGGGTCAAATGTGCGATATCAGTGTCCATGGTTACATAAATAAATAGGTATATTAACTTATCTTTGCCAAAACACTTAACCTGAGAACAAGTAGGCTCAAAAAAACATAGATATAGGTCTACACAAGATGATTTATAGATCGCGCTTAACAGCTACAGAGAGATGAGATCCAGCGGCAGATTCGGGATGGGCTGGCTGACATTCGGCTGCTCTCAGCCAGGCAGGTGTGCTCAGAGCTCCCGCTGACTGCCTGGAGCTCAGATGCGAGAATACTCTAAAGCAGCTTTCAACGCTAGCCAGAGTGTGCGAATGCTCACGTGATGTGTGGTTTCAGCAGTGTAGTGTGGACTGAGAGCTTTTCAGAAACGCCAGTGTGGACATGGATCGTTTTCTTTCTAAAGCACCATTTTAAAATGAAAACATACAGTATTATGGTGAGTTCAGGCTGCATGATTCTAGCCCTGATTTTGACTCGCCGACAGGTTTTGAGAAATCGCCGACAAATGCCTGAAATCACAGGCAAATCGGGGCTCGTGCACGCGAGTGACATTCACACAGCATGAACTTTTAAAGACACGATCTGAGAGAGTCGCAGACAAGTCGCTGATACCCGTGAGATATTTGGTGTGCTGAATATCTGGAGCTGTCGGCGATTCAAATCATGCCGTGTGAAATGAGCTTTAACTGAAAATAACGTCAGCGATTACCTACAGCCAATCAGAGAGCAGCATCCAGGCTAGTGGGAAGTTGCGGGAGGAAAAGTTACCACAATATCAACAAGCATGGCTTCGTTTGAGAAAAGGCCTTCTTTTCTCTGCAAATCAGCGCAAATGCGATTTGAATGACAAGTTGCTTGCGGGCTACCATTTTTTATAATCATTCCACTCTCACGTGACAACTCCAGTGTTGCACTTCTCGTGTGTGTTTGGTTGTAGTTGCGGACCGAGATAAAGTTGTCGACGATGCTCCTTTTGTAAAGTCATGCAGTGTGATATCCCCTGTCACCGATTAATCTTGCAGTGTAAACACAGCGCAGACTGAACGATAGCCCAGATAGTCATGCAGTGTGAAAACATCTGTGACGTGACTACTTTGAAAATCATGCAGTCTGAACTCAGCATTAGTGTAATCGGGGCCTGAGAGATCATTTAAAGGCCTTTGCAGGTGTTTAGAGTTCATTTGTTGTTAATTGTCTTCAATACTTAACCCTTTCACAGTATTCTAATTTGCTAAGATACTGAATTTGGGGTTTTCATTAGTTGTCATATAATTAATTTAATTAAAAGAAATAAACACTTGAAATATATATCAGTCTGTGTGAAATGAAATGCACATATTATAAAATTTTCACTTCTAGAATGGTTGAGTAAAATAAATCGACTTTAAGATTTTCTAATCATGACTAGTACCTGTAAATATCATCACTATGATCTGTCATCCGGAGACATGGCTTTTCAAATCGCTGCTTTGCTTATGACACTCAACATTTCATTCAACCTGAATGGCTCGTTTCTACTGAGTGGAAAGGGTACCTAGCACGAAAAGGTACCAAAAGGCTGAGCAAGATGTGCAACTGAACGCTATTGGTTTACAGAGATACGTAACTCGCTCGTGCAATGAGCCATCATGTTTTAAATACACAGTCGAGACATTACACCATAATATTATATACATATAATAATGAGCCATGGTCGACCAGAGCTCAAACAAACCTTGTCGTCATCTTGATGAACAGCCACCAAGCCAAGCCAAGAAGAGCAGAACTACACTCTGCCCTGTAGTTTTTTACAAGGCCGTCTAAAGTGTGAGCGGTTTTGTTTTCTCGGTTGCGCTCACCGAGTGTCTATATTTGAATTAAAGAACTTCTGGAGTTGATGATAATAACATGCGCGTGATTATTGAAGTGCTTGTGACATCCTTTCAGAAACAGACAAACGCAAGACCGACACGCAAAGAAACAAAGGAGAAGCAGGAAAATATAAAGGAGCAAATAATTTTTTCAGCAAACATGAACAAACTGAACAGAGGTTACATGTGCTGGTGAAGATTAAAGACACAGATGAGAGGTTTGCACTGACTAGGCTATACGTTGGGTGTTTTTGATCCCAAATAAGGACTGTGTGTGTATGCTGTGTGTAGTCTTTCTGTAATTGGTATCATATTGGAGACTGTAAAGGGCTGTATGTGTTCATATATGCTGCAGTTATGTATTTATTTTCTATAATCGCAGACATTACAGTAGGCTATTTCAATTATCAGTTATCTGCAGTTATAATCAAATCATGTTCATAAAAAGGTTAGAAATGCACATTTATACACAAGTATTTATGTGTATGAAGGATCTGTTTTGTGAGTAGTGCTTCTCGTATGATATGTGAACGACCAGTACAGCTTTAGGCCCTGTTTACACTAGTGCATTTTAATTTTAAAACAGCGTTTTAGCATGGAAACGATCCGCGTCCACACTAGCGTTTCACCCAGCGTTTCTGAACATATCTCTGTCCTCACTACTCCACCAAAAATGTATATCACATGACCATTCGCACACTCTGGGCATGCGCGTTCAAGTATAAACAGGAAGCACGTGTCTCACTCGGCATTCTAAATAACTCTTAAGCTGCTTGAAACGCAAGCGATTAGCGAGTGCTCGGACAATAGCTTGGTTCTTGCGAATATATGCAGCTGTTTTAGTAAATAAGGCAGAGTATCTGCACAGTGGTGCCTAAAACGGACAATAGTGCAAACAACGCTCCCATTTCTGTGTCCATGTTGTTGTTTACAGTGAAGGCTGGTCTGCCGGTGGCGTTATAGTCATGTGATAGGGGCTTGATGAATAAGGGAAGGATACGCAATGACCCAAAAGCCCCAATCAAGTAGCGAATCTCTGGAGCCACAGCTCCATTTTCAGATGTCTCCATTTTCCCCCCATCCACACTGAGACGGAGCAGCAGCGTTTTAGAATGAAAACGGCCTCTCCAGCGTTTCCAAAGCGCTTCGTTTTCGGGGCTCAAAAACTCAGCCGTAGTGTGGACGGATGGCATAACCGTAGCAAAACTTATGCGTTTTAAAATGAAAACGCATTAGTGTAAACGGGGCCTTACATTGACATTTTCTCGAGTGAGAATGATGTTGACTGAAACTTTCTGTTGTACACCACGTCCACCAAAAAGAGTACCTTTGGTACCCTTTCAGCAGTAGAAACGCAAGACTGATAATGCTGACCCATATCGTACCACTCAGTGGAAATGGGCCAAAGGTATATTAACAGGTATCAGTCTTGAATTATTTGCTTGATTTCATTAGTTGAGCTCTATTCCTCGGCTTAAATGTACTGACTCGCTAAACTGAACAGCCAAGCAGTACTCGTTTTCTCAATAAAGCAGTTTTATCATTTACTCTGACATGATGATGATCCTAGAACTTGCACTTTGAAACCCGTTTTTTAAAAAGCTGCCATTTTTTTAGATCTCCAAAAATCAGTGTGGTGACAAAAACAAAAGGAATTGTGTACTTTTGGTTGCAGCTGATTTCGCATCAGAATCACATGGCAAATAAGTACTCCGTATTTCACCCTCAAAGTTATGCAATCTCTCACTACTCATGCTTTAAAATCTGTACATTTTCACTGCAACATAAAACGCCAACATAACTTTGTGTGCACATTCACCCCATGAAACCATCATTAAAAAAACATTGTCACTTTTTACATATATTTATAATAACGTAATAGGCTGATGCAGAATTTTACAAATCTCATGTATGACAAAGCTATAAGAGTGTTATGCTCAGATATTAAATGAAGAGCAAAATGTAAACCTCAAACTGTACATATGGACTGACAAAGAATAAGCTTCTTTGCCCTATCAAATCCTATTTTGAAAAATAATATTTCAAAATCTCACCTGACAACCCGCAAGTACTCGTTGAATTTCACCTCAGCACAGTGTAGGCTCCGAAACCTTCAGCACATTTATAATGCAATGCATTTACAAGCTTTTCAACTGCATTCAGGTGAAAGGTTCCTTTGAACGTGAACACAGCAAAAGCCTATCAGGTGCCTTCAGGCAGAGCAGTTAAATAATGCCACGATAATAAGGGTCAAAGATCTCTGAACACATACTGAACCACAAACAGACGAACATCATAGAGTGTTTAAAGAAATGTGTTAGATTTTACTTTCAATGAAAATAATAATAATTGATTCTGCATTACACACATGCCAGAAGTCCACATGATACTTCAGATTAAATGTCTGCCTTGGTAAAGACTGAGGATCATGCTACACCCCCACAATTAAGACATTCCAGGGACGAACTGTACTAAATGAGGGTTATTGTGCAAGCTGGATAAATAACTGGGGAAGAAAAAAAGGGAAACCTGAGCTTGATCTTCTGTGTTTAACAGAACAAAGTTATAAAGGTTTGAAACAAGTAAAGAAGAATGAGTAAAGGATGACCGAACTTAAATTTTTTTACAGGTTATTTACTCCTATAAATCACTCTAGAAAAGAAAAAAAAAATCTAAAAAGGGCAAAACGTTTGTTGGTGTCATCAGGACTCAAAAACACTGAATTGTGCAAGACAGTGTACACTCACCGGCCACTTTATTAGGTACACTTGTCCAACTGCCCGTTAACACAAATTTCTAATCACATGGCAGCAAATCAATACATTTAGGCATGTAGACATGGTCAAGACAATCTGCTGCAGTAGTTCAAACCGAGCATCAGAACAGAGAAGAGAGGTGATTTAAGTGACTTTAAATGTGACAAGGTTGTTGGTGCCAACCAGGCTGGTCTGAGTATTTCAGAAACTGCTCCTCTACTGGGACTTTCACGCACAACCATCTCTAGGGTTTACATAGAATGGTCAGAAAAAGAGAAAATATGCAGTGAGCGGCATTTCTGTGGGCACAAATGTCTTTTTGATGCCAGAGGTTGGAGGAGAATGGCCAGACTGGTTCCAGCTGATAGAAAGGCAGCAGTAACTCAAATGACCATTCGTTGCAATCAAGGTATGTAGAAGAGCATCTCTGAACGCACAACACGTCGAACCTTGGGGCAGATGGGCTACAGCAGCAGAAGACCACACCAGGTACCACTGGTGCAACAAAACACCAACAAAAGCAGGTGGTAATGAAAGAGTCATATGATGAACAAATGCTTATCCACAAGCAGAGATATTTACCAATATAAATAGAAGGTGCTCAGTGTAATTCACGCAACTACTAAACACCATCATGGTAATACACATGACACTTAAGTAATGTGATAAACAATATCAACATTAGAGTAACATAAAACTCACTGAACAAAACCCCAATAAGAACCTTAGATTAAATGTGAAACTAAAAGTAAAGTGTCTGGAAAAGTCAATTTCTAGTTATTCAGTGCAAATAAATCAAACGTGCTGTTACCCAGATAACCGACTTACTGTATGCAAAGATTACTGTAGCATTTCATTTCTTAATGTACCTCTAAAATGCCTAGTTTAGCTTTCCTTGACACTATTATTTGAAGAAGGCACTTACATCTCCTTGGATTTAAAATAATGCCTGTGCTGACTGCAATATACATTGTTAAACTACTAACGTTGGATTTTTGGCATTGTTGACTTGTAACAAGAAAAAAACAGATAAAAAAAGACACTCATTTCACAAGTTATATAACATTTAAGAAAATATGACAAAAGTTTTGTGCAAAGCTGTAACGGAAACTGTTCATTTGACTTATTTACAAAAAAGTAACGGTTTCTGTCTTTTAGTAAAGATATTATAGGAGAGACTTGCTTTGTTTACCAAATAAGTGGATCTAGATGGATTTGCATTGTAAACATGAAATAAAAGTTAAAAACGTATGATGTTTTATTTCATATTAAGTTTTTAGTTTCAATACTCCCAGATTAATTGTGCATAAATCTGCAGATTCTTTACAAAATTCTTAGCAGAAATAGCAAAAAATTTCTAAAGACTTTGTCTGGCGTAAAAAAACAAACAAAAAAAACAAACAAAAAAAACATGCTGGAAGCTGTTTTGTCCTGGTTTGAGCAGCATTTATGAATGCTTAAAGTACAGACAGGTTTAAACCCATTGTGCCATTTCTTCTAGAAAGCACCTTATTGATTTTATTGTTGAGCATGATAATAATCCCAAACACACTTCTATGCAGTCATGTTTATTTGTGTTATATATACATAACACAATTATATATAATAATATATAAAATTGTGTTATAAATAAATTATATATAAAAGACAGGTCATGACGTGGCCTCCACAATGTCCACACCTGAATATTATAAAAGCAGTATAGAGTGACCTTGAAAAAAAAAAAGAAACGAATATATGACAGACTAAATCTAAAGAAGAACTCCAGGAACTGCTGAAAGGAAAGAAGGCTGACATTAGAGCACATTTCCGAAAACTTGAGGAAAGTCTTTAAAAAAAAGAAAAGAAAAAAAAAGTTGCCAAGGGAGTTCTCAATAAAACCAGACTTTTCTTTGGAAAAAAAGAAAAGAAAACTTTTTTAAAACAGCATTCTTCTTTTTTTCTTTTTTCTTTTTTTTTTTTTTTTAAAAGACTTCTTTTCTCTTAAATAGAAGCTCAATAATTAGATATTGGTAAATTATCAATTATTATTATTAAAAAAAACCTTCAGGATCAGGTTTTCATCTGAAATCATTCTTTAAATTACCCTGATAAAGGATAATTTTTCTACTCTTGGTTTCTTTACCAGCTTTGGTGCAGTGCTGTGCATTCACACGTTTAATCATGTGCACTGCACCACAGACTTTTAAACCGTACTGTACATTATATACAATAAACAAATAGAAATATTGATCTGCTGTTTATAGACATTCACATTTTTCAATTACAGATATATTACAATTATAAAATACATTTTAAATACATTTCTTAATGCTAAGCCTCAATGACTTGAAGGGTTAGTTCACTCCCAAAAATAATTGTCATTAATTATACAAAAATGTAAAGCAAATCAACAAGTCAGAGTTCTGTCCATACAGCAAAATTCACCCACACTAAAATCAGACTTTTTTTTAAAAGATCAAAAAATAAATCCATTAAATGTGATTGTTTGATGTGCATGAAGCAATGAGGCTTGATCTCACAAGATTACAAGATATGGCTGCACTTCACAGATCAATAAATATATGTGAATGAAATTACAATTATTAAATCATATACAGCAAGCTTTAGAAGACTCGCATTAAAACACACAATTCATATCATTTTTAAAAAACAGATCATGCGAGGAAAAAAAATGTTGGTTTAAAAGCAAAATTGCAGGGACAGAAATGTGTCAGATTTGAAGTTTCTTTTCTGAAAATAAGTGTGGTTGAGGGTATAGATAGACATAAGGGTGAGGAATTGCTGAAAATGGTCAATACACTGCAAATTAAACCTTTAAGTATCAGTTGCAAAACAAACACAGCATATTGTAACACGATACAATGGAATGCCACAAACACAAATCTCTTTTCAACTTACAAAAGAGAATGCAAAGGCTTAGTCTGGGCGTCAATTGTGGAGGGGAAACTGCACATATACAAAAAAAGGCAAATAGCTACCCCATGTGGCATAACAGAATTATAAAAACAAACTAAATCTTCCATTTTGAAAGTCACAAATTTTCTCTCCTCATGTTTTCATTCGTAGCTCAATGACTACTGCAAATATACTGGTATCTTATGACGAAAATAAACTATTTATGAAAAATAAAAATAGTACTGTATTTACGATGTTAAAGACTGCAGATTAAAGTGGTTCATTTGTCACTATAGTTTCAGGATATTGTAATACTGTACATTTTAAACATAAGCACACATCAAGCTGTTGTCAAACTGAGACCATGAACAATTTCCTAATATCTGTAACTGTGGCGAAGCTTTTAACCCAAAAGTTTGACTTTTACGAATTCTGAAATTGATTAACTAAAACATATCTGATCAAGTTCAGGGAAATCTGAGGCCAGATACTTTGATGACAGCATATAATATAAATCAAAAGGCTGATCATTTCATATCACGTTGCCCTTGCCATCCTGCACAGTCATGATGAAATCTCATTTAGCTATCAGTGAGATTGGCATGTTAACCTTTTACCAGCAACGGAGATAAAATTGATTTTCATCAAACAGTATAACTTTAATAGCAGAAAACAACTTTTGTACTTTAAACGTAATTTCAGCTCTTTTTTTTGTTGTTGTTTTTGGTCAAATTAGAGAGAGTTTAAAGTTCTGGGATTACTTGATTGTTTACACACAACATTAACATAATACTGATTAATAAATGTAATGTATCTCTTTATTTTGAGGGTCCCTTTAACTCATTTTGTTGAATTGAAGTTACATTGCATCTACATGCCAACTAACTCTCATTAGATTATAAGTAGACTGTTAGCTTGGGGTTAGATTTGGGGTTTTGGTTAGTGTAAGTTGACATGTACTTGCAGTTTCTTAAATGTGTTGAAGGAGCAGCATCAGCAGATATTAAGCAGACAGTCTAATCCTCAATACTCTAATTGAGAAGTCTACTAATACTCATATGAGAAGTAACTGGCATGTAATTGCAATGCAACGTTTAGTCAACAAAATGTGTAATATGGACCATCAAAATAAAGTCTTGCCTTCTTAACTAATGGAATTTCATAAATCTTTGCTGTTAAATTAAATGAATATGCCATCTGAAGACTGCCATTATAAAGCTTGATTCACAAGAATGTCTAATCATTTTGGAGCAACTGGGTCTGGGTAAAAGAACTGTGAAGAGACTTAAAAATGAAAGGGTTAGTTCACCCCAAAGTTTGAATTTTTATTAAAGGGATAGCTCACACTAAAATCAGGTCAACCATTTACATGCCCTTCACTTGTTCCAAACCTGCTCAGGTTCATTTATTCTGTTGGATACAAAAGAAGATATTTATTAAAAAAAAAAAAATAAAAAAAAATTAATAAAATAAAATTTGGTAATACTATTTTAAAGGATCCAAAATAATGCATTAATTAAGCATTAATTATTAATATATTGGTTAAGCATTAGTAAACAGCAAAAACACTACTATTATTCATTCATTCATTTTCTTTTCGGCTTAGTCCCTTTATTAATCCGGGGTCGCCACAGCGGAATGAACCGCCAACTTATCCGGCATTTGTTTTACGCAGCGGATGCCCTTCCAGCCACAACCCATCTCTGGGAAACACATTCATACATTGTCATTCACACTCATACACTATGGACAATTTAGCTTACCCAATTCACCTGTACCGCATGTCTTTGGACTGTGGGGGAAACCGGAGCACCCGGAGGAAACCCACGCAACCACGGGGAGAACATGCAAACTCCACACAGAAATGCCAACTGGCCCAACCGGGACCTGCCCCAACCGGGGATCGAACCAGCGACCTTCTTGCTGTGAGGCGAACGTGCTACTCACGCGCCACCGTGGCGCACACTACTATTAATTAACAATTATTAGTTTTTAATTAATAATAGTAATTAATAGTTAACATTTTAAGGGTCCTGAATTATGCATTAGTTATGTGAATATAACTTTCACTTTAGAATAGGGGGTCAAATTGCCCTTATTATCACTGTGTTAATGACTTTTTAGACTTAATTAGCTGCTAGCTAGTTAGTCAATAAAACTGAATATCACTCGTGTCATTATTAATTAGTTTAGTTTATTTTAGCCATATATAATTGCAAACCAGCAGTAATTAAACAATTACTAGTGTGTTGTTCGGTTAATTAAATAGATAGAGAATCAAAGAAATAACATACGGCTTATCAAACTGTACTATATGTTCAGTTAATCGTGAATTGTGTGTTTGGTCATGCTTAACTGATGCATAATTGTGAACAAGTTAACCATGATTTACAAGTTTAACTGAGCTTAACGCATAATTCGGGACCCTAAAAAAGTTAACCATTAATTACGTTTTTTTTTTCTTAACTAATGCTTAATTGTGAACATATTAACCATTAAGTAATGCTTAACTAATGCATTATATTGCACTCTTAAAATAAAGGGTTACCGAGCATTGTAGTGTTTGTTTTTCCTATTTGTAAGTGAGCAGATTCACACAGAAAAAAATACGTCTGCAAACACATAGTTGGATTTAAGAAAACACTTAATTTCAGTAACGTTTGACTTAATTTGTTTGTGTAAATTCAGCCCAAATTAATTGTTTACAACCACATATTTTTTTTTAGTAAATCCAAGGAATCTTTTTTTCAGTGCAGGTTCAGCTATCTGCAAAATATCTTTTGTGTTCAAGAGAACAAACAAACTCGTACATGGCCGAAACCACTTGAAGATTAGTCAATAGTAAGAAAATTTAGACGTAAGGATGAACTATCCCTTTCAATATGTCGTCCCTGAGGCCTTCATTGTTTTTCTGAATAAAAATCTAGATATTTAAGATTAAATCTGAATGCTCCCTCATCCTTCATAGACAAAAATGTCCAGAAAAATAGCAAAAACAAACCATATGCCTTAAGTGGTTCAATCGGAACATTGTAAAGCTAGGAGTACACAATTGTGCACAAATTGAGCAAAAATAATGAGTTCATTCACCAGTTTCTTTAACTCTGTGTCAGAGTAGGGCACATATTCACAAGTGCGATGAGCATGTCGTGCTGCTGACCAATACATTAGATACATTAGTGCCTTTGCTTTGTTTCAAAAGGTGGAATTTGCACAGTCGTCTAGGGTATAGACTGATTTTACGTGGCTGCCATTTTAAAAGCGAAGGCAAGGATGTGGTGGGAAGAAACCCGAAAATATCGCCTGGAGTCACACAGGAACGGCATAGGGATGGTAGGGATGCACAGATCACGTGGTCGGAAATCGGGCCTGATCACGCAGTTTCAGACTGGATTGGAATCTGATGTTACTGCCTGATCAGGACTTTTATTTATATACACATATATAGTCATTATTTTTCAACACATTTATAGTTATGTGGTGGCACAGAGTTAAGGTAGATTTATACTTCTGCATCAAGCGCGCAAGTGTGCTCTGGCGCAGTCTGCACATGGTCGCATAGCCCTCGTCGATGCTGAAGCGCACATCTCAAAAAAAAAAAAGTAACTACACGTTGCAACAAAGCATAGTGCAACCTCTGTGATTGGTCGGTTTGGAAGAGCTGACCCGTGTGGGCGGAGACCGAGAGCCACGTGAACTAGTTGGAGCGAGTTTACAAGTGTTGAGTCCCGTGAAAGAGGTCCAGATGGAAAGTTTTGTTTTGTGTTTCCCTTATGATTAAAGTTGTTGCACGTCCGCCGGTTCCTGCCTCAAAATTAGTGTGTTTGAGCTATTTCTACATTCTGGTAGTGTTCAGAAAAAACAAAACACCAGTGAGGAAACGAGACACAGAGGAACATAAAAACCTCACTGCCAGCTAGCATTTCGAAAGTGTTATTGCAGAGCAACACAAACAGCACGCAGAAGTATAAATGCACGACAACATGCAAGGCATGCAGCGTGGATCACGCAGATCACTCGACGCAGAAGTATAAACCAGGCTTTAGACCTTTCTTGACTTCCCACAGAAACAGCAACGTGTGTGGCATGACATCACTTTGCTGCAGAGATGCTATTAGTTAAAAGCTGGCAAAGCAGAAAGCGTGAGTATGTCTGTGATCTTGAGGTATTATGAAGTTGATGACGACAACATTGCCATAGCAAACTGAGATATGTAAACTTTGGATTGCCTGCTGGGTATTTTGAATTGAGGTGCTATTTGTTTTTATAGATTTTTTTTTTTAATGTATTTATTTTTTTTACATTTACATTAAGAGTGAAGAATTTGTTATTTACTACTGGACATTTCAAGCTACCTCTCAGAAGTGCTCAGTTTGTTAACAGAGTTGTTGAATGTTAAAATAAGGTGAATTAAATAAAAAATAAGGAAGATCCTGCTCCGGTTTCTTCACTTTTATTTATTCTCTTTTTAAGTATTATAGAAGCATCGGATTGGGTTTCGGTATCAGCAGATACTCATAATTAAATGACTTTGATTCAAGGGCAAAAAAAAAACTGATTGCGACATACCTAGTACTTGGCTGTATATCTTATCAGCGAAGAGAAAGTGACAAAAATTTATAATTTCACCGCTTTTCAAGTGACCCAAAGATTAGTGAAAATAAAACGGGGATATCGGACCTCATTTTCAGCTACGTTAAGGGAAATGGCACTAGTTAGCTAATGGTTTCTTTCCCAAACACTTGTTTTAAACGCCATTCATCACTCAAGTAAATAAACTCCTTTCACTGTATTAGACTTGTCATAATACTGAATTTGGCTACTGAAATTAAAGAAACGTCAATATCCCGCTATCGTTTAAGCACTATTGAGCAGGTTCTTAAACACCACTGATTAGCCATCGTATTCACCAGTGCTTGTGTTGTCTGTAATTGTGTTGTCCCAGTACTGAAATATTTAAAATATCCGTTTCCCGCTAACATTTAAGTGCCGTTGAGCGCATTCCTTAACACCTCTGATTTGCCATAGCAGTCACCAGTGCTCAACAGAAATGACTGTGATTGGCTATGAAGATCATCAGTTCATTGCACTTCACCGATGTTTACCAAGTGCAAACACAAACAAGCGACACAGTCATTTCTGTTGAGCACTGGTGAATACTATGGCAAATCAGAGGTGTTTAAGAATGCGCTCAACGGCTCTTAAATGTTTTTACAATTTCAGTACCGGGACAACACAATTACAGACAACACAAGGGTGTACGACAAAGGACTGTATTGTTTTATCGCTCACCGGGTTACATAGGCTGAAGCAGGAAAGCGTCCCCACAGTGTTTACCTGATGCCATGAACTGAAGTCTAAGATGACACTTAAGCGTATTACTCTTTATGAGACTGTGATTTTTTTTAATGCCTAATATGATTTTAATTATTTAAACTAAAAGGTCACTGCATGATATTAATGTGATGTTTACACCATATCTGTACTTTGAAATTGTGGCAACAGTTAGAGGTTTGCAGTCCACAGCATGTTGTTGCAATGTTTACAGTGCAGATCCTATTTTTCTAGGTTTCATCCAACTGCAGCCATGCTTTCATTTTTCAAAATGGCGGCCCCGTGAAATAAGCATATACATCAGTGCACAACGATTGCAAGAGGCCACCCTATACTGACACTGAGTCAATGAAACTGTTGAAAAAAGTCATGTGCACAACAGTTTTCTTGTAGCTTCAAAATACATACTTGAGGACTTTGAGGGGGTATTTATCAGGACTTTGAATGAGTCATCAGAAAATACTAAACAGGAAAAGCGGTTAAACAACTGCCTTTCTTTGCTTTCGAAAACTAGAGAAAGTGGATAAGCAGAAGAAATGTGTTTTCAAACAGAATGGATTTTCCACATTCTCCGTGTGTTCTGAATGTTGACTGAATGAATAAATAAATTAATACCGAAACTCATAGACTGCTAAACATTTTGCAGGGAATGTGGAGACAACATAAAAAAATATATTTTATTACTCATTTATGAATGGAATTTTTTTTTAACAAAGACTTTTCCTGATTCAAAAAACTAACGAAAAAAAAATCCTATTTCTCATCTTAAACGCACGGACCTGCTTGGACAACACTGAAATACATCACTTCCGGTCGGCCGATCGCATACGGTCTAGTCGCAGGAGTTCAAATATTTTAACGGATCCGCAGCTCAAATCGGATCAGAATTTTCCGCATGCGGAGATGATCGGAACTCCACGCACCTCACGGACTACTCGCCATTGGAAATGAATGACCTCCGGTCTGTCGCTTGCCGTGTGCAGTGGAAAGGCGGCTTAAAACTTTTATACTGGACATTCAAATCCAAGAGGTAAAACAAACAACATGTTAAGGATTGTGAGAATTGTACACGAGGTTTAGGAAGGAACGGTGCTTTTAAAAGTGTTGTGCTATGAGAAAACTATTATTTGCGCTCTTTACTTTACTATTACTTTGCGCTCTGTGAAATAAGCATATACATCAATGCATAATGATTGTGAGAGGGCACCCTATACTGACACTGAGTCAATAAAATTATTGAATAATGTCGTGTGCACAACCTTGTTGTGTTTTCTTGTAGCTTCAAAATACAAACTTGAGGACTTTTTGAGGGGGTATTTATCCGGACTTTGAATGAGTCAGAACTGCTGCAGTCTATGGAAGCTCTAAGATTTAATCTAAAAGATCTTAATTTGTAATTCAAAGATAAGTCTGAGGGGTTTAAAACATGAGGTTGACAGTATAATTGATACCATTTTCATTTTTTTGGGTGAACTAACTCTTTAATAAATCTCTGTGCCTCAAATAAGAAACAAGACAAGACGTTTAGAATGACATAAGTGTGAAAGGAGACGGTACTCTTTGAGACGGTATTTATATCCATTCATGAATAAAGATACAGCAACCGAACGACTCACAGATTCCCCAACAAGGCTCCTCGTAAAATTCTTTATTCATAAACTTGATGCAAGTTTACAAATATACTGTACATGGTCAAAATTCTCTTGTAATGGAAAAGAAACCTAAAAAAAAAAAAAAAAAAAAAAACAACCCAGAAAGCATGCCAACAGTGTGAGCTTCAAGAACCATTCCATGAGATGGCACCAGAGACGAATTCTGTTAATGGTTACTGTGAGGTTCACGATCGATGTGGAGAAAAACAAAAACAGTTACTGTTTGAACAAGGAAACGAAAGACAACTAATCAGACACAGAAACCTTGGTCAATGCAGACGAGTCCAGGTCAACAACTCTGAAGAACACAGATGCACTTCTGAAGTCTGCCTTTTCAAACATCACAGATGAAAACGTCTCTGAATCAAGGCAGCAGCCATTATTTGCAAAGCGAACACTCAAGACATTCCTGCTGCGATGTCACTCACACGTGATTGGAGTTAAAATGACATTTGCATCTCACGTTTTCATGATAACACGTATCCAAGAGACTGCCAGTTACGGGTCGAAGTTCAAACTCGGGGCTGATCCATGAGGCACAATCACAACATTCTGTGCAAATACTAAGCCAAAAGTCCCGAAATATTTACAAGTGGGAAAGCTGAACAGGTGCGCGACAACAAAAACATTACGTTCGACTGTTAACTCAGTAAACAAAATGGAAATCTGATACGTTTCAGAGTCGTCCAATCAGAATTGGCCTTTAACACTTGTTACGACGGAACCAAGCGCCATCAGAAAATACTAAACAGGAGAAGCTGTTAAACAACTCCCTTTCTTTGCTTTCGAAAACTAGAGAAAGTGGATAAGCAGAAGAAATGCGTTTTCAAACAGAATGGATTTTCCTGAGTTTTCCATGAAAATTGTGAGACGTCGTCACGAGCGCAAACCTTTCTTCGAAAGCCAGTTTTATAATACACTGCGAAACGAAGACTACGGTAGCAAGGGTGTGGTGAATTTCCAAAAGTTTGCTGTGAATGTTAACACATTGACCATTCTTAAGACTTTTATACTGGACATTCATATCCAAGAGGTAAAACAAACAACATGTTAAGGATTGTGAGAATTGTCCACGAGGTTTAGAAAGGAACAGTGCTCTTGAAGTGTTGTGCTATGAGAAAACAATTATTTGCGCTCTTTAAGATTCTCACGAAACGAAAGTTCTGCTGATCATGAGAGGTCCATTAGTAATGTAAACCTCAATCTGTAACAGCTGTTTTTGTTTTTAATGGAGCAGAAATTATAAACATCTTTCAAAACAGGAGATGACAATTAGGTGGGAAAAAAAAATAAACACAAAACAAAAAAAAAAAGTTATGTTCATATCACTTATATAAATACAATTTTTAAGATATTACCCCAATATTTTGAGAAACATCAACCTTTTCCCCCCATTTGGAGTCCCAAAGTCTTTGTGTGAAAACAACGCGGATAATTCCCCCACTTCACATAAACACCACAATTAAGACGCCTCAAATCCATTTACAAGTATACAAGTGGAGCTCTGTTCAACGATGGAGCAACGGCTTGTTCCACTTCGCCAAAGCTCGCGTTTGTCCATTATTGGTCAGATCAGCCACATGCTAAAAGCAAGCGTAAGGAAACTGATCCTTAGTGAGGAAAAAAAACAAACAAACAAAACAAAAAACACACGAGATCTGGAGCTGTATACGCGCTCCTTCCTCTAGTCCTCTGTGTTATCGTTTAACATTAGGGTTGCTTAGGAAGCTTGCGCATATAATTGTGGCAAGTAACATTTCTTCGACGACATCAGCATTAAATGTACCAGAACATGTTAACTCGGAACGCATGAGGGGGAACGAAAAGTC
Organism: Danio albolineatus; assembly: GCA_903798035.1. NCBI lineage: Eukaryota > Metazoa > Chordata > Actinopteri > Cypriniformes > Danionidae > Danio > Danio albolineatus. Next base: position 2,156,257 of record CAIGQQ010004470.1, read on the forward strand.
TCTATAGATACAAGAGCAGTGGCACATTGTCTTCACATTGTCTCTAGTTGCATCCATTTCCTGTTTTAAGTTCAGTAAACCACCATTTAAAGTCCACGGCCATAAGAACGTCCTTTAAAAGCAGACAGAGAGGATCAGATCCAGCATCTTCATCGAGCATCTCCATCTATGTAATGTCCTGAACAGAGCCATGCTCCAGTAAAAGTGTGGAGGAAGCGATGGAGAGGAAAAAAAAAAGAGAGAGGAAAAACATTGAAACATTTCAAACTGCCTCATAAGTACCAAGGCTTTGAACATTCCATCAGAATAGAAGAAACTGAATGAAAGAGGAAAACAGAGCATGAGAAATGGACAGAAATCCAGACGTCATGGGATCTGGTCAAGAGTCCAGCCTTGCAGAAGATAAAGGACGATGCAAATTTCCGAGCATTCCAGACAGCGAGAGGGCGAACGTTTCCCCTGATGGTTTCCACTTACACGCGGGGGCATCATACTCAAGCTGAAGAGGTGAAAAACATTAGTAAAATAAAGCGAAGGTTTGACCAGACATCCCATGTATGCGGTGTGCAAGCGGATCAAGGCCTTTCCTAGCCATCTTCTTTAGGAGGTGTGTACCAGCCTAGAGGAACAACAGCAGAGAGGACATACAGCTGAGAACAGTTCAAAGTGCATCGATTCTGTATTTGGCTTTGCAGTTTCTTCACCTACCGTTCTTTTCGTGAATCTGAACCAATGATTTGTATGACTGTTGTGCTCTGGCGAGATTGTATTGATTCTGCATAAAACAAAAAAGAGACAGGGTCAACATTTCTGCCGACAAACTTTTCGGAATCATTTTGAGGCCATGACGAACCTTATTTGCTCCGAACTGCACTCTGGCTTTCCCTTTGACTAAGGTGGCGTTGATTTGCATGATGACTGACTCTATTGAGTAGGCACTGCTCCAGCCCTGTGATCAAACAGCACAGATTAGATTCATTTCTGACTTCAATGTGCATAACGTGGAATTCAGAGAGATCTCAAACCTGTTTTGTAAGTAGCTCCATACACAAGGCTCCTCCTCCAAGAACATAGCTAGATAAAGGAAGACATATTTAGCAGGGAAAATTATATTTCTCTTAACAGTGTATAGTTCTAAACTACAGTATTCAACATTTGAAGAGGATCAAACGTTTCAAAGTTGTCCTAAACCAGGGGTCACCAATTTCGGTCCTGTTGGGCCAGTGTCCCTGCAGGGTTTAGCTCCAACTTGCCTCAACACAACTTCCTGGATGTTTCAAGTATACCTAGTAAAACCTTGATTAGCTTTTTCAGGGGTGTTTGATAAGGGTTAGAGCTAAAATCTGCAGGACACCGGCCCCCTCCAGAAATGAATTTGATGACCCTTGTCCTAAATCATAGGTCTCAAACTCAATTCCTGGAGGGCCACAGCTCAGCACAGGTTTGCTCCAACCCTGATCAAACACATCTGATCCAACTAATTAAGGTATTCGTGACTCTTTTGAACACCTCGATTGTTTGGATCAGCTGTGGTTGATAGGGTTGGAGCAAAACTGTGCAGAGCTGCCGCCCTCCAGGAATCAAGTTTGAGACCTAAAGTATGGCCAAAACTATCGAGCAAAACCCATTCTTGTATTGGGACAATTTTGAAAAATGTTATTAATGCACTTCAAATGTTGACTACTATAGGGCACCATCTGATGTTTAAAGCTCAGAATCCTTTTAAAGAAAAATACTGATGCTTTTTTGAAAATCTCAGGATCACAGTGCATCAGTTCACATTAGGTTCAACATGAATCCCTGTCATGTACTCAAGTAAATCCGCCATTTTTTTGTGGCGCAAATGTAACTTATTCAAGTATTATTTTTCTTCAACTTCAAACAGCATTATCGGTGATGTCAATCACTTTGGATTCTTTGCAAGGTGCTTTTTGTCTTAAATAAAGGGTAAACTATACGGAAGTCCTAAAAAGCCATTCATTAAATTATTTTTTCTCTCTTGTTATGTCGTGATCACGACTTAATTATCTTGTGATCTCGACATAACTAATTTTCTCGTGATCTCGCCATAACAAAAAGTTGTTTTCTTGTGATAACGACATAATTTTCTCTTGATCTCGACACGTTGTTATGTCGTGATCACGACTTTTTTATTTTATTTATGTATTTATTATTATTATTGTTGTTATTGTTATTAATAAAAATATCTGGCCAATGTCTGGCCAGGGAGAGAATAGCCTAGCTGCAGACGTGCATTCTTGTAACATGTTAAAGGCATTCAGAAAAGCGATATGAGCGCAAATGCTCGTGCGCATGATTAATATACATTCATGATTATATTCATGTATGACTCTATACATCATTATTTGCAACAATATTTCCTCAACTGTTACCATTTTAAAGCAACTCTATATGGCGCAATTTTAAAGTAATTGTAAATAACTTGCGGAAAGGATTAAAGCAAAAGCAGGATCTTCATCATTCTTCATCATTTAACTCATAGCCTACATGCAGCAAATTATGTTTGCGCCATATAGTACGGAGTTGCTTTAAAATTGTAACAGTTGAGGGAATATTATTGAAAATAATGGTATATAATCTTATACATGAATAAAATCACATTTATCACGGGCAACTGCGCTCATAACATTTTGGCTGTTCTTAACACGTTACACGAATGCGCGTCTGCAGCTAGGCTATCCCTGGCCAGACATTGGTCAGATATTATTATAAATAATAATAATAATAATAATAATAATAACTTTTGTTTTTATTTATAATTATTATTATTATTAATAATAATAATAATAAGAATCACAACTTTTTTGTTTTTATTTATTATTATTAATAAAGACATTGGCCAGATATTATTATTAATAACAACAACAACAATAATAATACATAAATAAATAAAAACAAAAAATAAGTCATGATCACAACATAACTTGTTGTAATGTCGAGATCACGAGAAAGTTATGTCGTTATCACGAGAAAACAACTTTTTGTTATGTCGCGAACACGACATAAGAGAGAAAAAATTATTTAATGCATGGCCTCTTACGACTTCCGTAAAACTATTATATAGTTTTTTTTTTACTCATAAAATTAAGTAATATAATAAAGAGGCTAAAGGATTGTTATCAATAGGTACCTTCAGAAAGTTGTTTGAGGATTCATTCAGATGCATTCACACAGCTCAAATGCCTTCACATGATATGAAATACTAAAATACTAAAATCATACACTACTAAATTAGTATTAATAATGTAATACAAATAGGAAATATCTTGCAAAAACACAGTAATATTTTTAAATAATAAATAACCTGCTAGTAAGGGGCAGTAAAGTCTGATTTATACTACTGAGTCAAGCATATGCCTATGGTCTGGTGCAGCCTCCATGCTGTCGCATAGCCGGTACTGACATAGACGCTGATGCAGTTTCCAAGTGATAAGTCCCGTGAAGCAGCTCCAGATGGAAACTTTTGTTTAGCGTTTACCTTATGATCACAATTTTTGCACATCTGCTGGTTCAGCCTGAATAAGTGAGTTTTAGCTATTTGTACATTAAGGTAGCGTTCAGAAAAAACAAAACACCCGCAAAAAAACTCGACATAGAGGAACATAAAAACCTACTGTCAGCTAGCGTTTCGTAAGTGTTATTGGGGAGCAACACGAACAGCACGCAAAACTATAAACGCATGGTTATGTGCAAGGTGCCGTGGGTCATGGCAATCACTCGATGCAGAAGTATAAACCAGCCTTTAGGGTTACTTGGGGTCAATGATTCACCCAAATGTCTCAGATTGCAAACTCATTCAAGGAAACCAGTGTCTGTCTTTATCATCCTACATCTCAGTCATTCAGTAAGAAAACACTATTGTGTGTGTTCAGACAGCAATGGTTATTACAGAAGTCAGTTAACATTAACTACTAGTGCTCACTAAACCAAATGTTCTTGTTACTATGTCAAAACCTTGTTGCTATAAACATTTTAACTATCTATGACTGTTAATATGACTTAAATCTAAAATCATTCCTGCCAGAATTTCAATGCCTGCCTACCATGTCATTTTATTCAGGTCACATACCTTGTCAGGCCAGCAAAAACATTCAGTTACTCTTTATGTTTCAAAAGAAATAATTAATCTATTGAATGTATTAACTAATGCAACTTCAACTCAACTTCAACACAGTTTCAATTTACTAGAACTTCTATGTTAAGCTGCTTTGACACAATCTACATTGTAAAAGCGCTATATAAATAACCATGAGTTTAATTCATTTGAATAATGCCCATATGCTGGCACTCCTCCACTCGTTACAACTGATAAATGTTAAGTCTAGATCAACACTGAGTTGGGTACTATTTGATAGTATTTTATACATGTAAGCATTAAGCCTGGTTTATACTCGACACGTCCGCTTGAGCGCGTGCGGCGAATGTGACGTCATCGCGGAGTTTGCGGATGTTCGATTTGGTTGCGCGCGACATAATTTAGGCTGGCGGAGCGCGTGATTATTTTTGAGACTCGAGCGAACAGTGCGCGCGGTGCCGCGTTTGATTTGAGTTGCATATGAAACACTCTGAAGAGATTTTGTCTGTAACACGCAACACTATACAGACACCTTTATGATCCTTGATCATAGAGATAACCAGATGATCAATAAATCTTGGCTATAAATTGCAATAGTGGGAAAGGAGGAAAGTTTTTGTTAAAAGGTTTGGAAAAACCTGAGGCATGAGTTTGTTAAAGAGACCATGGCAAAAGTGGAGACCCAGGTACACAATTACAGAATATGTTTTTCCACCATTCATAGGTTTAACACTGATGTATTACAATTGAATTTAAAACAACTTAATAGTAACAAAACTATCATTAAGGAACAAATGATATCTTTGATAACTAGAAAGAAATATTTGGACCAATCGGTTTACAACATGATGCCCTGTTTTTCTAGGTTTTATTGGTGATAATGGTCAGGAACGTTGGACCATTATTGTCTTTTTAGCATAATTAGAGGACAGAAACTAGGCAGACAGTTATATGTGAATTGTGGAGCGGGCTAAATCTAAAAAAAAAAAAAAAAAAAAAAAAAAAACATCCGTATTATTTAGTAAGTGTACTTTTTTGCTTTTATTCTTGTCATAATAAAAAAATATATTAGTAGAGCAACCCATGTTCTGTTGTCTTTAATATTTTAATAAATTACATTAGGAAGAACTGTCCGAGATAAGAACAAAAGCAAGTGATGCAAAGTTAGATTTTTTTAAGGTTATAAAAATCTTTAAAATCATTAAAACAATTTATTAAAACAATAAAAATAATTGGTTTAAAAATCTTGATCGATATAATGATATGACGTAGTTCCTGAAACTTTCTACTCCTCTGTTCATCTGTCTGACTTTACGGTCAGTTTCATTTGACCGCCCCCTGTCGTTTTAAAGAATATCACAACGGCGAACGCGGCAAGTATAAAAGCCTCGTCCGTTTCGTCCGATGCAGCGTTTGCGTCCGATGCGGCGAAAGTATAAACCCACCTTAGGCATACCCTGGATGAACACTCAACTACATGCGAATAAATGACTAATTTCGGCTGCAGCTGTTTTGCCTTACAATGGGCGGGATGATTCAGTAACTAGAGTACATCTGATTGGTTGGAAGATTTGAGTGGTGACAGCATTAAAAATCTCTTATCCATATTGGCAGAAGTGAGAAAAGACAAGTTCTGAACGCTGATATCTAAATGCGAAACTTTCAAGGGATAGTTCACTCAATTTTTAGAAAGTCTGTGTCCGTTTCGGTCTTCTGTTGAACACAAAGACGACATTTTAAACAAGATTGAAAAATTCTACAAAATGCATTCTTCTGTGTTCAAATGCAATATGGATGCCTTTTATTTTTCTTTAGACATCAAGTCTTGGACAAATCACAATTTTATCATTATTTACCTTTCCTTAAAATAACTGATCTAACAGCTTCTTAAATACTACAAAATTCATTAAACTAACACTTTCATATGCATTCTTGATGGAAGTGGATCTGTACTTGTGCATTAAATTAAAACAGTCACTGCAGTTCATTGTGTGTTAGCAGAGTGTTTTTTTTGTCGTGATGTTTTAATTCCAAAAAAAGTTACATAAAACTGTCTACATTTTAAGCAGCTGTTGTTGACAGTCTTCCCCACTCCTTTACTTTGCAGCTGAATGCTCACACGGGCAGCATATTTTACTGTACTGAGAACTAAACAACTAAAACCATCCTGTAAATAAGTTCCTTATGTAATTTTACTACATATTTTGTGCAACATCAAAAAATATTTGTTCTACGATATACATTTGTTCATTAAATTTGCACAAAAGTAAAAACAACTGTTAAATGTAGAAATAATTATACGAGAAAAGTTCAAGCAAAGTTCTCATGCTCACCCTCCAGACAGGACAGGAGACACAACCCGTACGAAGGGAGGATCAAAAGGAAAGTTATCCTGCCATGACAAGGAAAGGAAACCATAATTCAGTTGTTATCTCTCCTTTTAATCAAAGCATCTTCAATCAGAAATTTGTTTGTACACCAAAGAAACCCCCCCCAGATATGCTCACTTTATAGGAGAAATTGAGCAGAATGTAGTCCATTCCTTCTTTTTCCTTCAAAACCTGTAAGTCGCTGTGTAACGGACTGTCTGGATCAACCCTTCAGAATCATTGTACACATTAGTGACTCAAAGTGTCATCATTCAACATGCTATTTCTTATATTATGTAAGCATACTTACGTCCTTAACTTGACATGCCACTCATACAGGCTATCGTTTACTAGCTCCACTGAATAGATACCTGGAACCAAAATAAATAGAAATGTAAACAAACAGATCATGCAAACCTGAAACATTCTTTTCACTAAGACTCATTCACACGCCAACAGATTTGACACCACATCGGTGTTGTCTGTGACCTGAAAGTAACTTTTAGGACAATGTTTAGAGTGAAGAAATATTAATTTACTGTCCTATGCATAGCCATGTGGACAGGCAATAATGCTACTTCTTGAAAACGATCACACCACAATATAGGGCTGCACAATACATTGAGAATTAGCACTTTCCCCAACTGACAACTGCCACTGGTTAACCGAACACTAACCATTAAATGTCAAATTGATATTATTTAATAACAAAAAAATTATTGACGTGTATTTTGTGTGACACATTAAATATTGTATTCGGCATACAGAACATCACAACATCTTCCGACACCTGCAGTGTTTCCGACAGAATAGAAAAAACAGAATAAACTAATTTTTTTTTTAAAGTCCAGACCCTAGATAGTTTTCACTTCAACTGCAAATTTAGATTACAAAAACGAAAACACTGACTAAATCCTTTTTAAGAACTGGCATAAGCTGTTTTTTTTTAATCATATGTTTTTTTATTCCGTCAAATAAAAATAGCAGGCTACCTCATGGAAAATATGCATTTAATTAATGCTCCGCTGTGATTGTTATATCACAAACCTCTGTCAACATTTAAAAGAAGTCATAATTTTAAAGATTATGTCTTGAGCATCTGATTTTAGCTTCTGTACTTTCATTGCCTCTGTCTCACTTCCGGTAGGAGACAAACAACAAGGCGTATATGTGTATTTTTAAAAAAGTATAGGCTACTATAGCATACAGTATAATAGTTTTGTTTTTTTACATATAGTATTGCATTAACTCGCATATATGTTTTATAATTTACATAGCTTTCCCAGAGATGGGGTGCGGCTGGAAGGGCACCCGCTGCGTAAAACAAATGCTGGATAAGTTGGCCGTTATTTCCGCTGTGTCGACCCCGGATTAATAAAGGGACTAAGCCGACAAGAAAATGAATGAATGAATTTACATGGCTATAAAACAAAAGCCTCAGTTTGGTGCGAGTTATCATTATGCAAAAATGGATTTGTTTGATTTGTATATTAGCTTATATAGGCTATTTTTATTTTATTTAAAAACTGATTTTTTGAGAGCTATTAATGACAATTTTCCAATTGAAAAAAAAAAAAAAAAAAGGTTGGTTTGTTGGTTGTATACCAAATAATTAAACTATATCTGTTGAGGTATGGAGCGCCCTCTGATGGAGACCCAGATGCTCCGCCTTGTGGCCGGCTTTTTTACAAAGCAGTTGACATTTCAGAAAGTTTGTGGCTTCTTTCTCCACTTGTGCAAAGACACTGAGGTGATTATGATGCAGATCTAGTCCATCATGGTTTAGCATCAACTGTGAGCTTTCTTTTCGCTCTTTTCATTTTGCTTAATTGGCAAAATACAGCTGTAATTGCACGTTACTGTTCGCGAGTTAACAAATACGTGCTGCACATTTATACAGCAAAACTTTAAAAAATACAAAATATATTTTTTTATAATTTTAACCTTTTAACTGACACCATTAATCGGTTAAAAATGCACCCTTTCGATTAATGGTTAATATGTTAATGTGAGCATCCCTAATTAGCACTAATGCCATAACAGTTTTATGTATGTATCCAAATCTGACCAATCAGATGGTACATTTACTATCTTCATCTCCATCTCTCTAGTAGGTGCTGTTAGGTGAAGCTAGAGCTGAAAATAAATACCAATGCTGGGAAACATTTTAGGAAAATGGTTTACAGAATTACTGCTGTTTGATTATTACCAGAGACATCAAAATCAAATGGCAGACTGCTTACAACTAATGTACATACCTATTTTACACATCTCATTAATTTGCCCTGTCCTTCAAATATAAAAGAATGTGCTTACAAAGATTTCACATCATAAAAAGTTTTGCACAGCTGTGAGCGCTCTTTACAACGGACTCTCAAACTCCAGTGAGCATCTGAAAGCAGCCATCTGTCAGTAAGTCAGTTTTGGGGATTGAACATGTACTGCATTTAAAACTTCATAAATGATGCCTTTACAGAGCATCTGGAAGGTAGAAAAACTACTTGTGTAGAAAAAATATTTATGTATACATGACACAAAAAGACATTTTGTGCATCAGAGTTGCACAGATCTGGATTTCTAACTTTCAGAACCCTTTTCCAGAATTGTTTTGGATTCCATTTTACATTTGTGATTATGATAATGCTGATAATCAGGTAAATGGCACCTACAGAATTACTTAACTATGGCTGTAATCATACCTTCCGAACTGGTTGAAAATCAATTCAGATATATGCCGGTTTAAATCGGTTGAATTGACAATTCATGACACAGTTTACATGAATGAAACTAAAGGGAACTGGCTGAATATAGAAAAGTTGATGGTATTTTCTGCTCATAAATGCAGCGCTGCTTTGTTTACAGCAGTAACTGAGGAAAAAAGTTACACTCACCGGCCACTTTATTAGGTACATCTCTCCAACTGCTCGTTAGCGCATTTTCTAATCAGCCAATCACATGGCAGCAACTCAACTTTTAGGCATATAGACATGGTCAAGATGATCTGCTGCAGTTCAAACTGAGCATCAGAATGGGCAAGAAAGGTGATTTAAGTGACTTTGAACATAGCATGGTTGTTGGTGCCAGATAGGCTGGTTTGAGTATTTCAGAAACTGCTGATCTACTGGATTTCCATGCACAACCATCTCTAGGGTTTAGAGTGAATGGTTCGGAAAAGAGAAAATTTTCATTGAGCGGCAGTTCTGTGGGTGCAAATGCCTCGTTGATGCCAGAGGAGAATGGCTGGACTGGTTCGAGCTGATAGAAAGGCAACAACTCTTTCCAACCGAGGTATGCAGAAGAGCATCTCTGAAAGCACAACATGTCAAAAATGAGGCAGATGGGCTACAGCAGCAGAAGACCACACCGGGTGCCACTCCTGTCAGCTAAGAACAGAAAACCGAGGCTACAATTCGCAAAGGCTCACCAAAATTGGACAACAGAAGATTGGAAAAATGTTGCCTGGTCTGATAAGCCTCCATTTCTGCTGCAACGGTTCAGGCTGGTAGCGGTGGTGTAATGGTGTGAGGGATATATTCTTGGCATACATTGGGCCCATTAGTATAATTTGAGCATCGTGTCAACGCCACAGTATTGTTGCGGACCATGTCCATCCCTTTATGACCACAGTGTACCCATCTTCTGATGGCTACTTCCAGCAGGATAACACACCATATCATAAAGCTTGAATCATGACAATGAGTTCTCTGTAGTCAAATGGCCTCCACAGTTACCAGGTCTCAATCCAATAGAGTACCTTTGGGATGTGGTAGAACGGGAGATTCGCATCATAGATGTGCATCTGCAGCAAACTGCATGATGCCATCATGTCATTGTGGACCAAAATCTCTGAGGAATATTTCCAGTACCTCATTGAATCTATGCCACAAAGGATCAAAGCAGTTCTGAAGGCAAAAGGGGGTCCAACCCGTTACTGGTATGGTATACCTAATAAAGTGACAGGTGAGTGTTTATCACTACCGTTCATAAGTGGCACCTGCTGGCAGAGAGTTAATTGCGTCTCATTCAGCTCTTCTACTGTTTCCTTCAGATGTTTGATGTAGTAGGCTAACCATTTCATAAAACTAGAGAGAATATTCTGTTTTCAAAATTATACAGTCTAGTTTAGATTTAACTACCAGAATTACTACAATGTACTCAAAAGCAGAAGCCGGAAAACACCTTACAATCCAAGCTCACACCTATAATCATGATCCATTTTCAGAACTACTCTGAATATTTGTATGTGTGTGTTTATTTATACTTTTAAGTAGTTTGTAAGGGTGTGATGACATATTGCATCACCAGATCTCTCGCCACTAACTTCATGTTTGCTCCCAAATCTGCATCGGCTCCGAACCAGTGAAAGTGGTTCTTAAGTAGCAACAAAACATTCATTCTGCATGTGTGATCCATCTCAGTTTGAATCACAATTAAAATGCAGTGAATGCCTCTAATTAAGCACAGGTAAAGCCTTTGCTTCTAAAAATAGACTTTTTTAATGTGTGTGGGATTTTATCCATTTTGAAATGTACAGTGTAAGTGCAGAACGTGCAGCCTAATAAAAAAAGATGCATTATCATTCACCGTATAGTGTCTTCAATCTTATTTTGTTAAAAAGAAATTATGAAATCAAATAGTGAAATTAAAATTCACTCGTTGCTATCAATTAAAAAATATAAAGCCTTTTTTTTTTGCTTTTAAATCTCCAAGTACAAGGTCATTATAACGATATAATAGCCGTCATCACATGATAAATGTTTTTGAACCTGATGTTGACATTTTTGCTTGCTTTTGCTGAAATGAGTGACGTCCTCAAAGTCAAACTGTAAACTGTATATGCATCCTTCATTAAGGCAATCTTAGAAATGCACTGTGATGGCAGATACAAAAAACGGACAAGCAAAGTGTTCCAAATTAGCCATTCATGAGGTTCCATAAGAGTTAAGAAGTTCCCATTAGAAGGCAGCTCATTAGGTTTGAAAGAGACAAATGGAAATGTCACTGCTGTAATGTGCAACTAAAATTACCTGTCTTATAACTCTGTGATCTATAGATCTCCCTGAGTTCCTTCATGAGGCGGTCAGAGGCCTGGACTGAACCGGACACAGCACCCTAAAAAAAAAAAAAAAAAAAAAAAACAAGCATTAAGGGAACATATATGCCACTGTCGACCACAACTTAATCTTAAATTACAGACGTAGAAAATAGAGAAAAAAAGCTGCTACTTGCTTATAGAAGAAATCATTTGCTTGACTGCATTACATTACACATGAGGAGAGGATAAAATAGTCAGTGCAAACATCAAATGAGGCCCAGTTTACACCTGGTATTAAAGAGAGTCTGTCAAATTAATAGCAAGTGAACAAGGTTAAATACTGGTGTGACAATTAGAGCTTGTCCATTTTCAACCACCTCAGGCCTGTTTACACCTCATATAAAGATGGATCTTATGACAATTTGATAGCCAGTGGACACAGCCAAATAAAGGTATATAAAAAAGGGTAATAAATTGAGCTTGTCCACTTTCAACTTAGTCACACTGTTTATACATGGTTTTAAGATGAGCTTTGGTTAAAATAAAATATATGAGGGACGCATATTCCCATTACATTTCATCTACACTACATCTACACTAGTGCTGCACGATTAATCGTATCGCAATCGCGATGTCAGCCTATGCGATTACATTACAGCGAATCTTGCGATTATATTAAATAAACGAATGCATGCGTGGACATAAGACATTCAAGAAAAAAATGCACCGCCATTTTTGTAGTTTCCTTTTAATACGATTACAATGTAACGCAATTAAAAAAGAACTACACAACCCAGAAGCCATCAGGACTGTGTGTGTGTGTGTGTGTGTGTGTGTGTGTGTGTGTGTGTGTGTGTGTGTGTGTGTGTGTGTGTGTCTGAGTATCACGTGCTGATAAGCGCGAACGAGCCAGAGCAAACACAGTGATAAAGTCTGCTTGTCTCCTCCAAAAACAGCTTGGACATCGCGTGATGTTCTGAACGTGTATAATATGTTTGCAGCAGATAGACGCGAGTCGCTTTCTGTATGTTCTAAACCAAAAGGTTCAGTTAAAGCGAAACGACCGCGATGTGCGGACGTCTTTCCATTTTGGCGCTTTGCTTTCGAGCCCGTCGCCTGGCAACAGACGTACACAAAACATCGGCTTGATGACGCAAATGTATCAGCCAAACACCTTTTCGTCTATCAATCGAAATTGTCGTCGGGTGTTAAGTCTCCTCTAACCGACAAAATTGCTCACAACCGTCATCATAGGTTCAGTGTTTTCATTCAAAGTAAATTATTGAATTAAATTGAAAATAGAAGAATTATTGTATGCATGTATGGTGGTGAGTGACGAGGAATATCTGCTGTTCACCTTTCCATGTGCCCAACGTTCTCTATAAAACCAGAAACATGCTGAATGTTTTCATGTAGGATGCATATAATGCATATGGCCACGTTTTAAATTAAATCAAATAAGCAGAACCAAAAGTTGTATGTATGTGTGTGTGTGTATATATATATAACCGACAAAATATGA
>CAIGQQ010004470.1:2169678-2185217 GCA_903798035.1 Danio albolineatus
TTTTGCTGAACATCAGTTTTAATAATCTAATTTAATAAAGGTATAACATGCAGTAAGTTTATACATTATAGGGCACAAATGCAAGCAATCAGTCAAATGTGCAAAATCAGTGTACGTGGTTTCATAAATTAATAAGCAGTATTAACTTATCTTCGTGCTCAGTTAAAACACGTTACCTGAGAACAAGTAATAGATTCAGGCCCCATTTACACTAATGCGTTTTCGTTTTAAAACGCATACGTTTTGCTACGGTTACGCCATCCGTCCACACTACGCCGGAGTTTTCGAGCCCTGAAAACAGAGGGTTTTGGAAACGCTGGAGAGGCCGTTTTCATTCATATGTTCAGAAACGCTGGGTGAAACGCTAGTGTGGACGTGGATCATTTTCATGCTAAAACACTGTTTTAAAATTAAAATGCACTAGTGTAAATGGGGCCTCAAACGACCAAAGTCAGGGAATCCGTCATTAGATAGAGACAAGATTAATTAAATATCACGCTTAACAAATACAGTGAGATTAGATCCAGCGGTAGATCCTTATGAACAGTCTGACGTGCACAGCTCTCATCGCTGCAGCACATGCCAGAGTGTGTGGGGGGTCACATGATGTGTGTTTTCATCAGTGTAGTATGGACGGAGAGTTGTTCAGAAAAGCTGGGTGAAACACCAGTGTGGACGCGGATTGTTTTTATTCTAAAACGACGTTTTTTTTAAACTAAAACGTATTAGTGTAAACGGGGGCTAACAGTTTTCCTCTTCACATGAAAAATCTTTGGTGGAGAGAATTCAGAGAATTTTTTCCAGACGCATTATATAATGTTAGAAATGTATTGCTGAAATACATTTTAAAGTCTCTGTAGTATGTAGTACTGAATTTTGGAGTTAAACTAAAATGGTTCACCAACAACAGAATTCTGCATTCCTTTTTTAGCTGGGCTAACTGAGGCACAGAATAGTTTCCCTTACGTAGTACCCTGAAAAAAATGCTGGGTTCCACACAATTTCTTCATGTTGTCCCACTACAAATGGACGAAAGTTAACTTAATTATTTTAACAAATTTAAGCTGGTTAAACATAAGAATTAAGTTGTGCCAAAAAACTCAAGAATTGTGTCGAGTCAGCTCATTTTAATAAGCAGTTTGAACAAGCAGCAAGAATATTTTTTTTAGTGCAGTAGCTAAATGCAAAAAAAAATCCTGATTGCTTTAAATTTTTAAGATGAATTAAATTAACCTAGTCAATTGAACTTATATCATGTTAAACTGACTTAAAACAGCTTGTGTAACGTATAAAATTAAGTTAGAACATGATTAACTTACTTTAACAAGTTACAATGAACTAAAAACATATGCTGTCATTTTTTACAGTGTACATATTAACATCAGCGGTTTTCCTGCTTAATCTTGAGTTACTGTCACCATGCGTTTTTACAAGCTACATTGTTCTAGCTATCAGAATACACACAATTTAAAAACATGGAGTGTTCACAATTCACATCTAAAACACGATCTGTAACGATTTCCTTTTCTTTAAAGTTGCTTGCCACTAGTATCTTGATCAGTAGCTTGATTAGAGGGCAGCAGAGTGTGAGCTGGGATCCGGATGTAAATGTATTTTCATTAACAGAAACAGTGCTATCTGTAAAAACTGTAACTACCTCATCTTTTGTGAATTTGTAAAACATCATGCGCAAGTAGATCAACCTTACTTCCATAGTAAAAAGTTGCCTAACTTGATGCTTTCAATGATATTTGTTTTAAATAGGGCTGGGCAAAATGCAATCTTAATTTAATTCTTTTCCATATCGAACAATAACGAAATATATTTTGAAATCAGTTGTTAATGCTTCCAGATTTAAAAGAGTATCCCAACAATGACTGAAGCCACAGTCATTGTTCCTTTCACAATGAAAAACTCCCACACTGCTGACATCATCTCTCTAGTGGCATTAGCTCTTGTAAGCCACACACCTGCTTTGTGCTACGTCACAGAGGTGACAATAAAAACGGCAGGCAGCAAACATGTAAAGTGATTCAACCAGCGGAAATAATACATAATTTATTGGTTTAAAGTTAGACCAAACTTTATAAGACTGATAACAATTTTAAAAAAAAAATAGCATTTATTGTCTGATGTTGATATGGCTGTCGAAATAAGGTCATCCATAAAGATGAAATTAAAGTATTCAAAACATTAAGTATTTTACCTTAAAAAAAAACAAAGAGAATGAGGGAGAAAGAGAACAAATTGGTGTCTTTGAACACAATCACAAGAAATCAAAAATAAATCAGAGGGCTGTCAAAATGTCTAAATTTGGTTATTTTATTTTATTTTTTTATTTTAATCCTTATTATTAAAATATTTGGAGCTTTATTCTGCATGTGTGTGATGATGAGAAGAGAAGTTATTTTTGTGGTATTGTGGTTACACTTTGTGGTATTTTTAATGGTCACTACGAAAACGGCTCGGATATCTGTTTTGGATGTCTCAGGGATGCTTATCTAGAGAGGTGTTGAAAATGGATTGATTGATGGATAAATCTAACTGAATCTAATATTAATGGTAATAATGATCGAGGGCCCTCCTCCAGCCAGTCTGTCTGCTACGCCGCTGCTTGCAAGATGCATAACCAGGGTTTGTTCATTTAAATAGTTCACTCAAAAATGAAAATTGTCATCATTTACTCAACCTTTACCTGTTCCAAACCACTTTTGTTTAATTGAACATAAAAGGAGATATCTTGAAAAATGGTAGTAACCTATAACCATTGACTTCCATAGTACTTGTTCTTCCTATTATGGAAGTGAATAGTCACAGGTTTCCAGCATTCTTCAAAAACATTCAACAGAAAGAAAATGAAACGGGTATGGTAAAGGGTAAACAAATAATGGCAGAATTTCCAGGTGAACTATCTCTTTTAATAGTGCTTCCGTGTAACACTGCTGCGAGTATGTCTGCAAATACATGATGAAATACCAAGCAAGTGTCTCTCTTGTGATATCTAATACGCAAGCGGTCACAAGAAACCACTTTTAGTCATATTAACACCAGATTGAAACAAAGGCTTTGTTTGATAACTTGAGATTATATCACTGAAAACACATTAACAGCAGGTGGAAACTGGGCCTTGCTTTCTTATTCGAAAATGAACCACCCAACCCCAAATTGTATAAAAAGGGACCTTACCGAATGGACACTTACGTTCAAGTGGTCCTGCCTCTGGTTCTTGCGGATTTTCTCCAAAATGGCCAGGTTCTCCTTCTCTATGCCATCGTCCTCTGACTTTTTCCCATCCACTGGTTCCTCTTTCATCTCATAGTGGTCTAGATCTTCAATATCCTGCTGCCACAGAAACAAACAAAAGAAAGCGTTAGGCATCAACTAGTCTTCTCATTATAACCGGAATCAAGAAGAACCCATCGCAAAGCTGAATACCTCTGCCATCTCCTCTTCCTCCTCTTCTTCTGATGTCACTTCGTCCGTTGTTCCATGCTGGGAAGAACAAGAACAAAACGCTTGCATCAGCATGCATGCCTTAAAGGAAAGAGTGTAATAAGTCTGTATGCCTGTGCTGATTTGGACTACCTTCTTATCATTACTGATGGGTCCGGCAGGAAGCGGCTGATCCAGCATCTCCACATCAGGATGCTGGGGCAGGTTATAGAGTCGGCATAAATCACAGATCAGCCTTTTCAGCTGCTGTAAGAGCTGCATTAGAAGGAAATGTGGTGGTAAATGGTAAGCAACACTTACTTGGTAACAAAACTGATAGTCTGATGTCTTTCATCGAGTCAGGTTGAAAAATTGTAACAAACTGTGTTCAGATGATTTAGCAACTGGATTTTGGTTCATTATGGATTAGTGCAACATGACTGTGTGCCAATTTCAATCAAGTACTGTATATGTAGAATAGTTTTTATATAACAACTATATAAATATTGCCCAGGATATAAAAAAAACTACATCAGCATAACTCAACATAAATATGAATCAAATGAAATAAGTCTCCATTTCTCTTGAAAGGCTTAAAATATACAAAGTGTAATGTATTTGACAAATTTAAAATAAAACCAAAGTATGACTGTACATTTAAATCATATGGAATAGTGCCTCAATGCTAAACCACAGACAGATTAAATGAGAGAAAATTATCACATAGAAACAACAGCATGTATTTCTTGAACTAATATCATTACAAGAACAACAACTTGTAAACCACAGAATGTTGTTCCCACAAGTTGTTCCAACACAAATCTATTAAGCTAAAATAATTGTTTTCACAAATTTAAATTTATTCAACATAAAACAATTAAGACGTCCTCTTGACAATTCAAGTGTGTTGATTCAGTTCAGTTTAAATAAGTAGTTTAAACAAGGAGTAAAAATATTTGAGCCTATAAAAATCATTTTATCTTTTATTTATATGAATAAATGGAAGAAAACACACTTCACAAATTCCTAAAAACACCAATAAATATAAATGTATTAAACTAACAAATAAAGTCAAACATTAACCCTTACCCACAAAAAAAAATACTTAAAATAAACAACTTAATAAAAATAAAGATTTCCAGTCCCTTCCTAATATATAGTAATTTTTGAATAAAATTAATAGACCTGGATTAGGAGGATCAGATTAATAAAAGATTGAGGCTTGAAAATGTCAAAAATATTGTAAATGATAAAAATTTTTTTTTAAAAGTTTAATTTGTGGTCCCATAAAACTACAAAATTTATTTAAGAATGAAATAAACATGCTAATTATAAAAAAAGATATTCAGGTCACTACATGTATTTTTTAATATTTAACAATCTTTTTTTTCTTCAAATAAATAAATAGACCTGGTAAAAGGCCCGTTTCGACAAATATTTACACTACTTTTTCATGTATTTCATAAAAGTCTTTTACCAAGCCACAACTTGTTAACATGGAAAAGCAGTAAAAACAATAATCTATTTATCTATCTATAAACAATTTTGCAATTTTCAACAACCCTTAATCCAGTCTTCAATGGCTCTCTCTCGCCAAAAGAAAAAAAAAAAAAACATTCAAGTATTCAGAATTGGTGTCAATAAAAATTCAGTTTCAGTTCTCAAAAACCATTATGCTTCTTAATATATGTATATGGCCATTTGCAGTTCCATCTAGACAGATTGAAAGTATGAATTCTTAAAAAAAATAACTGGCACCAATCAAACATCAAAATACCATCTCAGAGAGAGGAAACACTTCCTTACCAACGCATTGCCTTTTCTGACATCCTCTAGTCGCTCAAGGACTTCGGTCAAACTTGGATCATCTGAATCAACAAACCATATTGGTGGTGTTGAAGGATAAGACTCCTACAAAAACATCAAGAGTAACAAAATCAGCATCTTCATAACCGTATCAAAGCCATTTGTCCTTTCACAAGGTTACTAAAGTCTTCTCAGCTCCGTTCAGCCACTTGCATGATAAACAGCCACATTAACAGCTGCCAAACCAATGAATCAAACTCTGCAGTTTTTTCTCCCATTGAGAAAAGACCACAGCAGAACCGCGCAGTGTTGTTTATTTCAGAGAAGTGTTTGTCAGAGCTGATGATCTTCCACGTAAAATCATGTGAACATTATGTTCTCATCCAATAGTTAGAAATCTCCTCCCATTGTGTCCTCCGTCAAGGGAGAGTCGAAATGATGGCGATGTGATTTGCTTTTGCTTGTCAGGACCACAAACTGACCTCAGAGCACCTCAACATCAGTATAAAAGCTCAGCAAACTAACTGGCCTCTATATCAAACACAGCAGCCAGTTGCACTGCAGTGGCGTCGTTTTGCAAAAACAATGTAGGTTATGACAACACTTCATAATGTAGTGCAGTTAGCGTACAAGCAGATTTTGTTCAGCTAAAAGATGTGATATCGCAAAAAAATGCGATGACTGAAAATGCGCTAATGTTGCTAGCACATGTAACGCATCGTTAACAGTTAGACAGTAATTATAGAAGTATGATCAAATCATTTACATGACGAAAAACTGAACAAACTTCGAGCATTTTAAATCTACGCATTTCGTAGCAGGCCCAAGTTAGCTGAACGAAGAACTTCGACAAACCAGCTAAACAAATTGCGAAATTAGCAAGCCGAGGATATAACTAACTGTTGTGTTCACACAAAACGCTTCAATGCTCGATAAATAACCCCAAAACAACATCCCAAAACCGCGATAAAAATATTTTTTTCAAATAATTTTACCCAAAACGTCGTTCAGCAAGCCAAACTACAAGCTTAGCCAAATTAGCACACAAGCTAATTACATGACAACTAATTTAAACTGACGCAGAAAACAAAACATCCATCGGTCTTAATCAACCACATCCTGTACACATGAATAAATAACGCTGATGATTATCTGATGGTTTTATTAAACCAACAAAGTGAAACCGAGAGCAAACGCAGTTAACTTTGTTAGCTAATACACAAGCAAGCTAAACGTAGCTCGCGCTGCTTGTTTAGCTGTGATTTTGACACCCTTTTGGTTATTAATTTGAACACTGATCACCCTAAATGCTTTTACTCGCACTATCATGGCTTTATTCGAGCAAACAGGGGCTTGTGGGTGGTGTTGTTTTACTCGGCCTTATCTTGTTCGCATGTAAACCTACACACGGGGCTGGTGAATCTTACCGTGATGTTGCAGTGAATAATCAGCAGCTTTTCTCCCGTCACATTAAACTGGCAGCTCAGTTCGTCGGGCTTCCAGTCGATTATTCGGAATCGCTCATGGTTTGGGTCAAAGATTGACTCCAGGAACTTTAATTCGGCCTTCAGCCCCGACACCGACATCTTCCACTCATCTCATCAGCAGCCAGGCCGCGGGGGGAAGGGACGCACGGAGACCGCGAGCGCGCAGCTGATCCAGCGAGAGTACGTGTGTGTGAGCGCGCGGCGGCGGAGGGTGGCTGGAGGAGAGAAACAACAAAGAGGGGGCGGGGAGAGAGAGGCGCACTGGAGGCCGGAGAGACGACAAAACAACGCCCGCCAAGAAATAATGCGAGAGAGGGGACGTGGGTGATCGGGATCTGCGTGGACTGCTGGGACGCCAATCGGTCTTTGTCAGTCACGTGCGTTTGTTGTGTGTGACGTCACCCCTGCGCCATTTTTGGGGTATCGCTTCCAGAGACAACTTGCGAGAGACACATAACGCAAGAAAGATATATGCCATAAAGAGGTCAAGCTACATTCTTCTACATTACGCGGTACCGCAATAAACTAAACAAATATATCAGGGATCGTTTTTTTGATGAACTGTCTTACATTCAGGTTATAGATCCGTTAGGATTTACTGCAAAGCTACGGATTGCGCTGCCGCCGACCCCTCACTGCTGATAATGACATGTCATACTGTATATCAGTTCTTAATAAACGTTGTTTTAGTTTGAACACCATTAAACTACAGTATTTCTAATTATGTATTGCAGTTTTTCATTTTATTTCGTTAGTTACATCTAATATTTACATTCACAAAATATTGGACAGATGTTTGTATCAAAAGCATTTAACAAATATGAACAATAAACGTAATGAAAGCAACATAACAAAAAAGCTAAATACTATTATTATTTTAATTAGTCAAATACATTATAGAGTGCATAGAGAACAACAAAAAAATTAATACATCCAACATTCAGATATGTTAAACATAAATACAGACATTATAATAAAAGCTGAAAACCTGTAACCATTTAATTTGATTGTATTTGTTAGTTTTCCTACTATGGATTCAGAGGTTACAGATTTTCAGCTTTCTTCGTGATATCTGTATTAGTGTGAAGAGAAAAAATAAACTCATAAAGGTTTGTAACCACTTTAAATTTGTGGGAGAACTATCTATTTAGTCCAAACTACTGATTTACTTAATGTTTACCTTTGAGCAAACGCACTTGTCTCAGTTCTTTAAAGGATTATTTAGTTCAAGTAATAACTGCCTACCTTGTGTTTGGTTCTGATGCACCAGTTTTTTTATTGCAAAGAACATAAACAATAAATGAATAAACAACAAATTTTATGTAATCCTCCATTTATTTACATGTATACAAATGATATTTTTATTCAGGCACTGAGGGAAAAGTCATTTCTGGAGGAATGTATCATATCATTTACATAAGACAGGACGAAACATCAGCAGAACACACTCATACACACAGTGAAAGAAACAAAGTTACAAAAATGCAAAGGAATTTGCAAAAAAAAGGTATCAATTAAGCACAGATTGCATTTATACCCCTGAGCCTTTAACCCTTATTGACAATTACAGCTCTTCTACACTACAGTTGGACATTAGTTTGTTTGTGCACAACAGACAGTTACAATCCTATGCTGTAATGTGACATCTTCACCTTCACAAGGAAGTATCATGTCAATGGCTCAGTGGTTGTTATTAAGATTGTGTTTATTTACCGTTTAATACTTTTAGCATCATTCTTGTTACAA
The DNA here is from genome assembly GCA_903798035.1 of Danio albolineatus. Classification (NCBI taxonomy): domain Eukaryota; kingdom Metazoa; phylum Chordata; class Actinopteri; order Cypriniformes; family Danionidae; genus Danio; species Danio albolineatus. The sequence continues at coordinate 2,178,150 of CAIGQQ010004470.1, forward strand.
AATCCATCAGACATCCTGTATTCAAGTTCACACAGCAGCCGTCAGTTCTCCCCTCCAACAGGTGGTTTACTTCTACACATCTGTCCAGACACAATTTACACTCAGTTTGTCTCGGCTACCTCCATAGTGTTGTGTGTCTTCTCATCGGTGTCTCTCACCATCTTTCGTGTCTCCTTCTTTGCATGTTGTTCGTCCACATAAGCTGACTGCACTGTTGGTTTTCTTTGCGGTGTCTGTCTGTGTGGCCCAGATGTAGAGATGGTGCTCAGTCCGGGTCAGTCTCCATCTCATATGCAGGTTGGCGGGCAATGACAAAGTTAGAAATGTATATACAGCAAAAATATTACACATAGAAAGAATAAGTAAAAATAAATGTACTATAATGCTACATGCTTATGGATATATGACATGTTGGAGAATAAGAAACCTGAACTGAATTCTGAACTTTTAAAGCATTAACTCCCAGTAAGAAATTTACTGATAATGTGATCTTAAATCCATATGCACTAAGTTGATTTGATCAGATCTACCCCCAAAACTTAAGTGTTACTATAGTTAAAATATTAATTTGAAGCTCAAGCAATGACAATTGTAAAGTTACTTAAATATTCTTCCGTACTTACCTTTGTGAAAATATCGAGAGCACAAACGGAGATTTGCTGGCAAAAGATATATTTTGCGTCTCACCGCAGCAGGCCAGGACACCTGATGCATCTGTTATTACCGCTAAAGTCTGTCAATATCCTTTCTTCCGAGTGGGAAATTTAAAGTATCTGTCGTCGTGATATTTTTTTTACCTTTTCGACCGTGCGATTTACTATTACAGCCCTTAACACAACAAGAACGTAACACTGTATTTACTCTGCGAAAGACGCTACAGCTCACGATACTACACAAATGGCGGCTATCCCATAATGCAACACTGTGTTTACGAGAGGGACGTCACTAATGACGTCACCTGACAAAGACCGATAGTGTTTTTCTTAGGTGAACGCGTAGTTGACTATTCTTCGTCTTCTGTATGACAGTCTTCTTGCATTATACAACATATAAAAGAAAGAAAAATACATAATAATAATAATAATAATCTATTGCTATATGGGTTGTTGACGTGACTGGATTTTCACCGTCAAACGTACGTGACAAAAATATATATAATTACTATTGACATCATTGAAATGCAGTCAGTGGTCAAAATTCATTGTCTTCCATGGACCTCTTGTCATATAAAAATGTTGTGTAGTCACATTTTTGAGGCAAATATTAAAACATTAGTATTCATAAATACCTCGGCATAATTTTACAGGGGGCTGCTTTAGTTTATTTTTTCTTTCCATATATTTCCAAAAACATATGAACTTGATACATTTTGTCACTGAAAACCAAGTCCATCAGCAAATACGGAAAACTGGAATTGACTGTCAAGCTTATGGTAAGTTGTGTGTGTGTGTTACTCCTTTTCTCAAACATCAGACTTAAAACTACACAAATATAAAAAAAATGTTGTCCTTAAAAATGGTGTTTTACAAAAGCCCATTCATAATAACATTTATCGCCCAGTTATCAACTACCCTATAATGCCCAGCATGAGTAATTCAATTTTTTTAGAATAAAACATTTTATTTAATGTTTATTCAACAATTAGATTAATTCAATTAAGAGGTGATCATTTCTTAAGAATGAGATTTTTTTTTAATTCAAATGAGGTATTGGAATTAAAAAAAAAAAAAAATCAACAAAATGTAATATTTTGTATGGTCTCATTGACTTTTCCTATTTATTAAAATTTTATGTGATGTTTTCCTCTACCATATTCACTTTATAATTTTATTTCATATTGTCATTATGAATAAATAAAAATAAATAAATGAAATTGCATAGGCATCACTGACACTTAAAATTGAGCTCTAGTGTTTCCTTTTCCCACATGAGATATTTCCTCAACTTGATTAGGATCCATTTGTGGTCAATTCTGTCGATTTATTTGATTTGGAAAGGCACACGTCTGTCTATAATAGTGAATGTGTGTCAGTGGACAAAAAAAAAGCCATGAAGATGACAAAATTGTCTGTAGACCTCAGAGACATGATTGTATCAAGGGAAAGATCTGGGGAAGGGTACAGAACATTATCTGTAGCATTGAAGATCCATATGAGCACAGTGGCCTCCATCATCTTTAAATGGAAGAAGTGTGGAACCACCAGGACTGCTCCTAGAGCGGCCCTACTGGTCAAACTGAGCAACTGGGAGAGAAGGACTTTAGTCAGGGAGGTGTCCAAGAATACAGTAGTCTCCGAAAGAGCTCCAGCATTTCTCCATGGAAGGAGGAGGACCTTCCAGAATAACAACCATCTCTGCAGCACACCAAAATTCAGGCCTGTATGGCACAGTGCCCAGAAGGAAGCGTAAAAGGCACATAACTTCCCACCTGGGAGTTTGTCAAAAGCCACCTGAAGGACTCTCAAACCATGAGAAAAGACATTCTCTGGTCTGATGAAGCTCCAACCTTAAACAAACACACCTGCCTGTAGTTTTCTTGTGGTCCTGCATGCTGACAATGGCTCATTGTTTTCATATGTAGATTTGATTTAGATTTATGCGCAAAACTTGTACACTACCTGACAAAAGTCTTGTGGTCAATCCCAGTTGTAAGAGCAATAAATAATAACTTGACTTCTAGTTGATCATTTGGGTAAAAGTGTCAGAAGGTTAATTTTTCAGATGAATTATCTGTTGAACTGCATCCCAATCATCGCAAATGCTGCAGAAGACATCCTGGAACCCACATGGACCCATTCTCGCAGAAATCAGTCAAATTTGGTGTAGGAAATTCATGGTTTGGGTTTACACTGAGTATGAGGTCTGCAAGAGATCCACAGTGTGGATGGCAACATCAACAGCCTGATGTATCAAAACATTTGTGCTGCGCATTACATTACAAACAACAGCAGAGGGCGATTTCTTCAGCAGGATAGCGAGCTTTGTCATACTTCAGCCTCCACACCAAAGTTCCTGAAATCAAAGAAGGTCAAGGTCAAGGTGCTCCAGGATTGGCCAGCCCAGTCACCAGACATGAACATTATTGTGCATGTCTAAAAGAAGAGGCGTTGAAGTTGAATCCAGAGAATCTTGATGAACTCTGGGAGTTTTGCAAGAACACTTTCTTTGCCAACCCAAATGACTTTATTAATAAGTCATTTGAGTCATTGCAGAGATGGATGGATGCAGTCCTCCAAGCTCATGGAAGTCATACACAATATTAATTCTTTACCACTGCACCATGACTTTATATTCTATACTTTACATTAAGTGACAAGACTTTTGTTTAAGCAAAGTCAGACCTGTTCTAATTAAATAATTAAAAATCAAGGCATGATCATATTTTATTTTGGTAAAATAAGTGTAATCTAGACGCCTTTACATTTCATGTAAGCCACTTCTGATACTAAATGATCAACTAGAAGTCAAGTTATTTGTTGTTCCTAAAACTTGGATAGGCGACAAGACTTTTGTCAGGTAGTGTATTGCAAAAACATTTGAGAAAAAAGTAGCATCCAATAAGTCAAAGAAAACAAAATCATCACTTTCTGGTAAACTGGTGACAAATATCGAAAAGAAAAATGGAATTTGCTGTTTTAGGAGAGGTCACTGTGGGATGTTTTTCTTATAATGAATTACTTGCGACTAAGAAGAAGACAAAACGCAATAACCGTGCCGTGGTTTTAGGAGGCGTGAGACTACTTATTGCAAGAGCAGCCAATCAAGAATAAAACTGAACCATTTTAATGACAGACTTTGGCTAAGAGATTTTAAATGTTATTGATCTGCTGGTTTATCTATATTAATACCGTCTCACTGCACCCATTTTTGTTATCACATGATCTGTTAAAACAAAATCACATGACTTTTTTAATGTGCATGCTTAAATTAGTTTGGCAAACGTGTTTAATATTTTTCATTTGATAAAAACTTGATCCTCCTATTTTCTAAATTTATGCACATCTTGCTGTCCATTAAGCATTTTTATCCATATATTCTAAAATGTACATGAAAATATAAAAATAACTGAATAACAAAGTGTTAATAAGGAATATTAATATTAATGATAATTATTAAAAAATCTAAATTTGTATTCTTATTATCATACTATGTATTATTTTAAGGTGGTGTAAATACTTGGAGTATCAACAAAAAAATATGATAATTCCCTTAAACCTTTAAGCTTATCTTTAAAACAACAACAGAAACCACTGGAATTGTTGTTGTTGTTGTTGCTTTTATTTTTAGGGGTCAGTGGCTATCAGTGTCCACTTAAAAAAAAATATTTGATTCCAAATGCATAAGGGTTCCAAATCTTTCTTTATTTTGTTGAACAAAATGAAAGCCAAAAACCTGAAACCACTGCATTTCAGAGTATAGGAAAAACAAATACCATGAATATCAATGGTAACAGGTTTCCTGCTTTTTTTAAATATCTTTTTTTGTGTGTTCAACAAAAGGAAAAAAGTCAAACAGGTTTGAAACAATTTTAAGTTTTGGATGAACTATCCTTTTAAGGGTGAGTATATGTTGAATAGGGTGAAATCCTTAAACCTAATATATTTCATTTCATAATATACATTCATTAATTTTCTTTTCGCCTTGGTCTCTTTATAATCTGTTATATTAGTTGGAATGAACCGCCACATTATGCAGCATATGTTTATGCTGCAACCCGTCACTGGGAAACATCTATACACACTCATTCACACACACACACACACACAACGGATAATTTAGCTTACCCAATTCGCCTAGGACTTTTGGGGGTAACCGGAGCACCTGGAGGAAACCCACGCGAACACAGAAATGCCACTGACCCAGCCGAGGCTCGAACCAGCGATCTTCTTGCTGTGCTGTGAGGCGATCGTTCTACTCACTGCGCCACCATGACGCCCCCAATATTATTATAAAATATATTTTATTTATTAAAACGTTTTTAAGAAGTTACACTTGAGCACCTGCCTCTTACAACGTTTCTGCACGTCCCTGTTAGTAGTAGTAGCTAGTCCTGGTGGTGTTGGTAGTGGTGTCACACCTGTAGATGATTTGTGTGTTATTCAAACTTTTTAATACATTTGAAACATTGTTAATAGGTTTGTTTTAAAAGACAACGTGATGCCATTTTAAATTTGAATGTGCTTTTTTGGAAATATGTAACGTTTGGAATGCGAAAGTCTTTTTTAAATGCGAAAAACAACAACATTTATGTGTGATTTCTGTGTATTTTTCTGAGAAATTCCTTTTTTAATTTTTCGCGAGTCTGCAGTTTTGTCTGTCTCCATCTAGTGGCGAATATAGAATTTAGCCAACGCTTATCTTCATCTCAACAGCTTGTGTAAAATGATAGTTAAGCGTTGTAAAACAATAAATGCCAGAGTGGGCGATGTTCAATGCGTGAATTAATTTATGAGGCGGTCTTCAGTGTTTTTATAGCCTAAATAATTTACCTGAATTGTGTTTACTGTAATAGCGCATTTATTTTGATCTCTGGATGAGCAACTTTTCCCCACTTCTCCCCTACTTTCAAGTCTTTTTGTTAGGCTATGTGGGCGGGTCAATTTCCCTCTAAATGTCAATGCAGTTTTTGATTTTCAAAGCGTTACATCTGTGACAGTCAGTCATTCATAGCGACAAAGCAGGTTTGTACAGGAGCGATATTCTCTCAACACTGACCGAAAATGAGCTGTTTTCGGCTTCCTCTTCTGCTCCTCATCCTTCAGAGGTACACGGTCCAAATGGAAGGGATTGAGAGGAACCAAGATTGTGGTTGGAATTGTTCTGAGGTTTGTCAGTTTTTGTTTACATTATATTTTGGTGGTACCCATTAGACGATTTGTTGATTATAATTAATTTAGTATCTACATGTTAATCAATTTGAGCTTTAAAAACGGTTAGTTTTTCATTCAAATGTTTCTATTAGTTTAGGTTAAGCTCCTCTTTAGATTTTATCAGAAGTTTGACCAACAAAATGAAGTGTTTGTAGATATTAAATGGATAGTTCACCTAAAAATGCAATGTACTCATTATTCACTATTTTGCTTAAACACAAAATAAGATATTTTAAAGAAATCCATTGAATTCCATAGTAGGAAAAACTATGAAAATCAATGGTTACAGGTTTCCAACATTTTTCTAAATATCTTCTTTTGTGTTCAACAGCAGAAAGAAACTCATAAAGGTTTGAAACAAATGATGTAAATAATGCTGAATTGTAATTTTGGGAGTGAATTACATATTCTCACTGGTAATCAAGCAAAAGTCTAACGGGGACCATCAAAATTATTAAATAAATTAGTTATGTTTGAAAAATATGTTTATTATATGTATAAAATGTTTTAAATTTTAGATACATATATGAAAAATTTCATTTGCAGAAAACAGACATAGAATACAGAAAAAAACAGATCAGTTGCACGTATTAACATTTAACCCTATTACGTCAATGTTTGTGATTTTGGTACAAGGTATTTCAGTGTTTCAACAGTAGTGACAGATTGAAAAGATTTCACTTATGAGTCATCAAATGATCTCATCTAAAACAACACAGAATTGCGTTTTATGTGACGCTAAATAATAATCATTGCTTTCAGTCTTACAGAGGCAGACAAGAGCAAAAAACCCACTTTCACTGATCTAGGTCGTAGGACAGATTTTAAAAAAATAAATTATGATGTTTTTTTTACCGTAATCGGATATGAGGATATACAAGACTTATTTCATATGCCTGATAGCCATGATATAGTCGCTCTGTCTAACCAGGAACTTTCAAGGTGTCAGAAGTGAGCGGGAAACCCCTGTTTACTATCCTTAGAGTACATTCACATTTCCTGTTAAATGATGAAGCCTTTTGTGGTCCTTGCTTGAAAACAGTTTACACTATCAGTTTACTACACTAAACAGTTTACCCTTGGCCTAATGTCAAATCTTTTTGATCTCTACAAAACAGGGTCTACAGTGTAAACCCAAAGCTTACTGTGAGTATCTATCTATCTATCTATCTATCTATCTATCTATCTATCTATCTAT
>CAIGQQ010004470.1:2196725-2218082 GCA_903798035.1 Danio albolineatus
TGTATATATACACACACTCACCGTCCATTTTATTAGGTAAACCTTACTGGTACAGTAAGGTGTACTTACTGGACCCCTTTTGCCTTCGGAACTTAATAATATTCCCGCTTATATAAGTTTGTAGTAAGGCATACCTGTCAACATTGGGAAGTGAAAATAAGGGATATGCCCACCATAATGAATGTACAAAAATGTACAAAATATACAAAATAATAATAATAACATAAATAAAACCTTAAATAATATAAATGAAAATACGTTCAGGAGAGTCAGTCCACTTTTTGTTTTAACCTGTTTTATAGATTTATATAAAATGTTTAAATAATTTTTAAATGCTTTGAAACAGGGAGAAACTTTAACAAATCTACATTTGTGTATATAAAATTTTGCTGCAATCAACATATTATTACTATTTCAATGTGTGTTCATGCCTAAATAAAATGAAAGCATATAACAGATTCACATTTAAGAGCAAAGGGCGGTCCCTGGCGGTTCAGCGGTTTGGGTTGCGTATAGGGAGGATCGGTTTGTTTGTGGTAATGTTTATTGCCACTCTTCAGAGAAAGACTTAAAAAACGGGAGAAATACGGGAAAATGCCTTTGCGGGATAGTAGCGGGATAGAACTGTAAAATACGGGAGAATCCCGAGAAAAACGGGAGGGTTGACAGGTATGTAGTAAGGATGACAAAAAAAATATTGTTTTCAAACAAACGGTATGTTTATTACTATATCTAGATGTGTCAATGTTCAAATAATAGCCTGATGTAAAAGAAAAAAGAAAAAAAGTAAGCCTTTAGCCTTTAAATTTGCCCTATTTGAAATTCAATAACAAAAATATCAGTATTTACACTGGTGTATAAGGGAAAAAACTATATAGGCTATTACAACTGAGTACTTGGATATTATTTGTTATGCTTCATCAATCAGTGTGAGGATTGCTGCTGGCAGTGAGTAATAATTTGGTTAATACGTGGAAAGATCTTTGACAGGGCGAGACACATATCTTCCTCAAGTCGCACACAAAGCTGATCCCTCACATCTTCTGACATTGTTACACAGCAAATTGTGAGGTGTTGAATTTCTGGTGTGAGCCCCTGTAGTGTTATTGTGTTAAAATCCAATTGTACATTTACTGTTTTTAACACTGATGTGGGTCAGATTGTGACATTTAACAGTGTGCATTTCTGGTGTTGCCTTTCCATACTCCTCATCGGTTTTAATTGTTCCGATTTGAGAGATGACATTCCTGTGTTCAGTAAAATTACTGATATAATTGTATATGACAGTCAGTATTATTTGCTAACTTGTGAATTTGACACCGTATACGGCTAAATTAAGTAGGTTTGCCAGTGTACAGTTTACACCACTGGTGTTGAACTTAACACTTGTCTGGTGTCAGTATGAGTCCCACCAGCCATGTGTCCAGGTTACACTTTCAAAAGTGTTGAATGTATACACCTCTACAGTGTAAAATATATACACTTTTGAAAGTTTAACGGGCACCACAGTGGCGTAGTGGGTAGCACGATCACCTCACAGCAAGAAGGTTGCTGGTTCGAGCCTCAGCTGGGTCAGTTGGCATTTCTGTTTGGAGTTTGCATGTTCTCCCCGTGGTCACGTGGGTTTCCTCTGGGTGCTCCGGTTTCCCCCACAGGTCCAAAGACATGTGGAATAGATGAATTGGGTGAGCTAAATTATCCGTAGTGTATGTGTGTGAATGTGTATGGATGTTTTCCCAGAGATGGGTTGCAGCTAGAAGGGCATTCGCTGCGTAAAACATATGGTGGATAAGTTGGCGGTTCATTCCGCTGTGGCGACCCCAGATTAATAAAGGGACTAAGTCGAAAAGAAAATGACTGAATGAATAAATGAAAGTGTAACCTGGACACTTGACTGGTGGGACTCATATAGACACCAGAACAGTGTTAAATTCAACACCTGTGGTGTAAACTGTACACTGGCAAATTTGCTGTGTGCGATGCAACGTTTGACCGTATTAATTGATAATGGTATCTTGCCCAGTTGTTTTAATTTATCCTCTACAAATAATTCCTTGACAATCTTTGTTGCGCATGGCGAAATCAAGTTCCTGCAATTGTATGCCCTTTCTTTGCTTTGCCGTTTTTTTTTTTTTCAGCAACTGTGTATGATATTTTTAAACGTTTCTTGTCAGTAGCTGTGACATCCCTCAACTTATTTTGGGTGTGTTTCAGTTCTTTTGCCTTGCACTCAAAAATGCTCTGGACTTGTCATGGAATTGGAGATGAGTTATCTGCATTCATTTGGATGGCCTTTCATTTGTATGGAACTTTGGTGCAGATAATACACTGTGGCTGGGTCAGGGACTTTGAGAAAATGGAATAAAACCATAGTTCTGGTAACTATCTTGGTATTTCCAGCATTTCGTGTTTGCAGTATTGCTAGCGATGCGACCTGAAGTGTTTGGAGCTTCCTCACCTTGGTCCAGTCCTTGGGTCGTTACTATTTGCTGCTGAAGGCGAATCAGTGAGACTTTTTTGTGGAAGACGAATTACAAATTTGCCCATTTTTGGTCAGCCAACATGATTGTTCTCCTAATTGTCCACTGCTAAAAAATGTTAAAGGGTCACGAAACACTAAAACACATTTTTTGAGCAGTTGACAGTCATATATGTGTCCCACGCTGCTATAAACATTATTAGGACACATATATTTATCTAAAGAGTTAAAAATTGGTTGTTTTTGCGTTATTTCGAGCAAATTTGTTCTTCCGGTTTGAAACAAATTTTTGAAGCTGCGTCACGCCGATGAGATCCATGCGTGTATTTCAGCGTGGAGAGTGGACGTCTGTACCGGCCAGTGCATCGTGACGTCTCTGAGTGTGTGGCATTAATTCATGAGAAAGACTTGGTTCAAACCAATCAGCGCGCTCTATTGTGAATGCGGCGCAACCCCGCTGTGTTGCTAAAACAAGTGGAAGAAGAAGAATTGTTTGGAGACACATGTATATCCCTTGCAGATCTCTCTCTATTATATTTTCTATAGGATTCTTTACAATAATATAGTGTATATACATTAGAGGAAAATATTAAATAAAAGTTTAAAAAGAGAGACGTAAAAAATATAAAATGTAGCTGAAATGTTGTAGTTTGCCATTTTTTAACCTGTTATTTTAAAGGATAAAACTATTTAATTAAAATGTTTAAGTTTTGCCTAAATACACCATAATATACTGTATATATTCACTGAAAAAATATCTTTCTATGGGTTATTAGAAAGGTTGATTTGTGTTCTGTATTGTGTTCTACTATTGGAATTATAAATACTTGTATATGTTTAAGTAAATTAGATAGAATTCCATATTATAAAATTATAGCAAACATATTTGAACATGTATTTACACATTTGAAAGGCACGTAATTACCCATTTTTCAAAAATGCTTGGATGTCATGTAATTTGCATATATTGCCATATTTCAGATCTCAATGTGGGAAGACTTTATTATCTATTTTACAAATGTATTGCAATGCTTTGGAAACCGTGAATGGGCAAACATGACTCACTTTTCATTAGACATGACATAATTGTATTAGTTATGCATGTTTTTGAAAACAAACTAATTTCTTATGTTCGTTTCAACAGAATCAGTGACACGTCTGCACAGCAAGAGAGGATGCAAATTGTGGGACAGTTCTCGAAAAACATACATATCTTAAAGATTATTTGATGTAAGGACTGAATTATTATATGTAAATATATATATATGTATTGTCTGTTTTGAATTATGCAGCAGAAGAGTTCATAACATTACCAGAAAAAAAAAAAACATTTGTAAATACACTGATTTTTTTTTAATGTAAGCCAAAATAAGGCTGAACTTATTTGACAATAAATATTTTCTGTCATATTTCTTGCTTTGCAAATGTTTGTAACCCGTTTTGTACAGCAGAGGGCAGTGTTGCACACAAATGAATGTCTGTGTCAGCAGTGTGGATGAGTTTTTCCTTCTCATGTTGATATTTCTCTCACGTAAGGCTTAAATCTAGGTCACAAATGGGTGGTCAGCTTACAGACGCTTGTGTAACCCTGTGCGTCGGTTCATTGCCGTAGACAGTTTTGCGACCGAGTGTGTTGTCGCCGGTGTCAACCGTCATAATAAATGACACACTTTTCTCTGATCCTAAGGATGCAGAGATACTATATGACATTCCTGGATGATTCGGCTCAGTGCCGATGGGAGGGGTGGAATCGGCTCTAGGGTTTGCTGATGAAAACATTCCTGAACGATGGAGTAAAGCCCAAACAATAGAGTTCAATCACAGATGTAGGACAAATACAAATTTGGGGAAATCTCAGGCAGTGATTCTGTTCTGAGTTCATGATCATAAATGGGGCGTTTTTTGGAGAGTTCACAGGGTTTAGCTAACTGTGTGGTATGTGGGTGCTAACGCTAGGGAGCTTTGACTGGGGTAAACACTGTAAAACAAACCCATGTGAAAATTGTTGGCCCCGATGACCTCATCGCTGCCTCTAGACTCCACCTGCTGTCTGCTGAGGCTTCAGCGGGGAGTGAGAAATGTTGATACTTTCCATACAGGCCAGAGCGCAACCTTTTCTGTACCTCCCTTATAGAATGTTCGACTGGTTGTGCTTTGCCTCCCAAACCTGTTTGGGATAAAGGGATAAAGCGGTGAAAAAACAAACGGAGACAAAAGCAGTTGCTGAGTTGTCGTATGTTTAGGTACTTCCACTTTAGCTGCCAGTGACCGCTTGTGACCTCTCTGGTTGGGGTCAATAGCCACCAGCCCTGTCCTTTAACCTTTTGGAAGGGTCAGTTTGATTACTGCAGACTCATAGCATCTGTTGGTCTTCGAAGCTATAAATCGCGACACAGAGAGTATAATACCATTGTAACCTCTGAATGTGATTGTGTGGGATTCAAACAGTAGATTTCCAGAATAACATACTGTCAGAGTAAGTATTACATTCATTCATTTATTCATTTTCTTGTCAGCTTAGTCCCTGACAATTTTAGCTTACCCAATTCACCTATACCACATGTCTTTGGACTTTTGGGGGAAAACGGAGCACCCAGAGGAAACCCACACCAAAATGGGGAGAACACGCAAGCTCCACACAGAAATGCCAACTGACCCAGCCGAGGCTCAAACCAGCGACCTTCTTGCTCTGTGGCGATTGTGCTTCCCACTGCGCCACCGTGAGGTACTACATTTGATGAGGAATTTACTCACTTATGTTGCCACTTACCTTGTCTTTTGGGTCAATTCCCTGCCATTCACAACTCATGGGATAGAGATAGTAGGTCATCTGTGTACTTGTTTCAGGTATGAACTCAGCCATAGGATCCAGGTTTAGTTCACACAGAACTAATTTCCTCCTGATTGCATTCGCACCTACAGCTGCAACTCCGAAGTAGTCAGCTGACAATGACATCAAGTGCTGCATTCAGCAAAATCAACGAGGGTTGAGAATATCAGCTATGACTGTAGCTGTGTTTTCATCGTGTCATGTTTTTCATCACAACGGAAAAGGAACTTTGACGTATAACAGATGGTGACTGATAAACGCAGCTAAGATTAGCTTTCTGAATGTGTATGTCTTATAACACCTAAAATATTAATCACGGCATGAACCAAATCTATGTACATGGACATAGCTGTAGTTCTTATTGTGCCGGATTAGATCATGTGCTGAAGTCTATCTTAGTTTCCTCTAAATTATATTCCTAAAAGTAAACTTGTTGCCAGTTCCTGTTGTGCAAACATGTCAAAAAGTGCGTACTTTTGCCAGTAGTTCTAGGAAGTGTGAAAAAGTGTTTGTGAATTTGGGTATAGAATTACTACTCGTTCCCATTTTGCCATTGTAAGCTGCACAGCCATGATGTGAATCTGCCGTTCAAGCACATGTCAAACGTGCTCTATTGGACTGAGCTCTGGTTACTGTGGAGGCCAACTCATTGTCATGGTCAAGAAACCAATCTGTGGGGATTTGAGCTTTGTGAACACTACTCTGCTGGAAGTAGCCATCACAGAAGGCTAAACTGTGGTCATAAAGTGATGGACACGGTCCTCAACAGTACTAAGCTGGAGCATTTAATCAATGTTTAATTAATACCAAGGGGCCAAAAGTGTGACAAGAAAATTTTGACCCATACATTTGCACCCCCATCAGCAGCCTCAAGTGGTGTTATAAGGCTGGATCAATGCTTTTATGGTGTTTACACCAAAATCTGATTCTCCAGTACTAATGCTGCAGGGAAAATTGAGACTCACCTGACCAGGCAACCATTTCCAATCTTCTGTTGTTCTATTTTGGTAAGCCTTTGTAAATTTTAATCTCAGGCCCTCTTTACACTAGTGTGTTTTCGTTTTAAAGCGCATACGTTTTGATACGGTTACGCCATTTGTCCACACTACGCCGGAGTTTTCAAGCCGCGAAAACGGAACGTTTTGGAAACGCTGGAGAGGCCATCTTCATTCTAAAATGCTGCTGCTCCGTCTCAGTGTGGATGGAGGGAAACGGAGACATTTGAAAACGGAGGCGTGGCTGCTGAGATTTGCTACGTGATTGGGGCTTTGGGTCATTGCGCAACCTTTCCTTATTCGTCAAACGCACATAACTATAATGCCACCGGAAGACAGCAGACCAGCCTTTACTGTAAGCACTGTATTTTCAATAGCCATGGATGTTTTATATTCATTTGTTACTTTAAGTAACAACTGGACCTCGTAGTCTGTCCTCAAAAAGACCTCTCTTGCTTTCTTTGCCATCGCGTTCATCGTTCAACCATTGTTTGTTGACTAACAATAACCAAATGCCGAGCGAGACACATGCTTCCTGTTTATACTTGAACGTGCATGTCCAGAGTGTGTGAATGGTCACGTGACATACGTTTCTGGTGGAGTAGTGTGAACGGAGATCTGTTGAGAGACGCTGGGTGAAAGGCTAGTGTGGACGTGGATCGTTTTAATGCTAAAATGCCATTTTAAAACTAAAATGCACTAGTGTAAATGGGGCCTCAGTTTCCTTTTCTTTGGCCAACGGAGTAGCACCCAAATGAGCTTCTATCTTGATCTCATGAAGAAGCGTAACTATTTCTTTGTAGATGAATGAGGGTGACTAAATGCCAGTAACTAATGCCGAGTTCAGACTGCAGGATTTTCAAAGTAGTCGTGCCACAGATGCTTTCACACTGCATGACTATCTGGGCTAGTGTTTTGTCGCTGCTACACTGCAAGATGGATCAGGACAGAGGGTTTTGCACTATATGACTTTAAAATAAACTTTGTCCAAACTATGTCTCGCAACAAAAAAACACGTAGTATATAATTTGATACATAAAAAGAAAGAAGCCTTTAATGGGGTAGAATATGTACATATTTGCTCACCTGGGTTTGAAGGGAATTAGTAATTTCTGCTCAACTTTTTTTTTTGACCTGGTTGTGGTTTTGCCCAGATGACACGTCAAACACGGGTGCTCCTGCCAAATTTCTGCTAGTTTTTCCTCCATTTCTTGGGTCCAAATAAACTGAAAAGCAGGTAACCACACTAGTGGATGCTGTTCTCTCATTAGCTGTAGGTGATCGCCGATGTTATATTCAGTCAAAACTCATTTCACACGACATGATTTGAATTGCCAACAGCTTTGATAGTTCACACTGTGTGATTTGTTACTCACGTGCACGAGCGCTGATTTGCCTGTGATTTGAGCCATTTGTCTGCAATTTCTCAAAACCTGTTGGCGAGTCAAATCGGGGTTAAAATCATGCAGTCTGAACTCGTCATAATTTAAAGCCTGAGATGGACCAAGCTGATGCCAAAAACAGTACTTTTCACAGTACTTGGCAATCATCAAGTAGGGATTCATTTGTGCAAATATGTCTGATAATCTAATAATCCATTTGCAAATAATATTAGAAATGGAGTGTAATTACAGCCGGCTTCTTTGTGTTCCCACTAGACTTGAATCTTTTATTTGGTTTCATCACTTCAGTTTTTGTTCTTGCACTCTGATTTGTTGCTGAATAACCAATCAGAGTGATCTCTTTCACCAACCCTGATTCAAGTCAGCTCTTACACTGTAAAAAAATAAAAAGTTGAGTTAACATACAATTTTAAAGCAACCGGCTAAAAAGAAATTTTGAGTTTACTCAACATCAGTGGTTGAAGTCGTGCCAAGTCATTTTTTTTTATGTTGACTGAAATGGCTGGTTTAATCTCTTGAATACCGGACGATTCCTTGTTTTGGCCTACAGTACTTAAAGTCTGGCAATATCAGAAATAAAATTCAAAACAGACGAACGGTAATGCACTACATTGTCTACAAAGCATAATCTACTTAAATACACTCAATTTGTGAACACTCCACATTACTTTACAAACGTGCCCACCATATATTTCGCTATATTCCCTTTCCATTTAACAAGCAAATTAACGCTAAACAGTCCTTCTAATGAAGCAAACTTCACAGATCGCTAAAGAACAGACCGAGTTTGTCACAAAAATGATCCCCACATGACGGGAATTAGTTTTTAGGGAGCATAACATTACATTTTACATTAATTTCAAAACTAAATCTAAAACAAAGCTTACCTGAATCAGGCAATGGCAGCTGCTGCTGATGAGAGGAGGCCTCATCCTAAATGCCACGAAGACAGACTAAGGCCCCGTTTACACTAGTGCGTTTTAGTTTTAAAACGGCGTTTTAGCACGAAAACGATCCACGTCTACACTAGCGTTTCACCCAGCGTCTCTCAACAGATGTCCCTCCACACTACTCCACCAGAAACGTATATCACATGACCATTCGCACACTCTGGGCATGCGCATTCAAGTATAAACAGGAAGCACGTGTCTCGCTCGGTATTTGGTTATTGTTAGTCAACAAACGCTGGTTGAACGATGAACGCAATGGCAGAGAAAGCAAGAGAGGTCTTTTTGTGGATAGACGACGAGGTCGAGTTGTTACTTAAAGTAACAAATGAATATAAAACATCCATGGCTCTCGAGAATACAGTGTTTACAGTGAAGGCTGGTCTGCCGTCTTCAAGTCATGTGTGCTTGACGAATAAGGGAAGGATACGCAATGACCCAAAAGCCCCAATCACGTAGCGGATCTCAGCAGCCACGCCTCCATTTTCAAAGGTCTCCGTTTTCCTCCATCCACACTGAGACGGAGCAGCAGTGTTTTAGAATGAAAACAGCCTCTCCAGCGTTTCCAAAACGCTCTGTTTTCGCGGCTCGAAAACTCCGGCGTAGTGTGGACGGATGGCATAACCATAGCTAAACTAAAACGAAAACGCACTAGTGTAAACGGGGCCTAAGCATGCGCAATGGCAGGAAGTAAACACTCCCGTGAACAACTCAAAAAAGTCTCCTCAACTTAAGTATTTATTTTCATTGAACAAACCAGTTCTAAACATTCAGTTAAATCGTTCATAAAAGTAAACTCAA
The DNA here is from genome assembly GCA_903798035.1 of Danio albolineatus. Lineage (NCBI taxonomy): Eukaryota > Metazoa > Chordata > Actinopteri > Cypriniformes > Danionidae > Danio > Danio albolineatus. The sequence continues at coordinate 2,206,181 of CAIGQQ010004470.1, forward strand.
CACTAAAAATATGTCCACCCAACTTACAATTTTGAATTGAGTTAACAATTTGTAACTTGGATTTTTTTCACAGTGTTACACATCAAACAAACCAACCTGCTTACTGACAGCACTGAATCTGCCCAATAGCTGATCGTTAACTTGCTGTGTCCTGGTGTTTACAAGAAATTAAAATGTCAGAGGATTTGACTGTAAGAGAAAAAGAGCCAGTGATCATCATCATGCATCATATGTCCAGTGAGAATTCAACCAAAAATTTGTTGATAATGTGTATTTGGCAGCTGCCAGATTTCAGTGATTTGAGTATATCATTAAAAAAAAATCTAATATTTTTGTTATAAAAACACATCCATCTGCTTCATAATACATGCATTAACCCTTTAGCGGCACATGGATTCGTATTTCAACAGATTTATGTGCTTTTGGAAGCTTAAAGGGGTGATCCAGAGTGTATTTTTAAGGCTTGATTGTGTTTATAAGATGTGCTCAAAATGTGCTCATACTTCATTTGTAAAAAAAAATCACACTTTTTTTTCATATATCTTACTTTGATCATATACCGCTACTCAGCTAACATGAAGACGACTGTCGTATTACCTAGTTCCTCTGAAAATCCACCGTCAAGAGGCTCTGATTGGTCAGCTAACATAATGTGCTGTGATTCGAGGATCGGCTCCATGTCACCAGGAAGCGTCACGTCCAGTCACGCCTCTAGTGGCATGTGCTGTGCCTCTGCTGTGTAAATACTGTCAGTCAGTGTCGCAGTGTCAGTGTGAGCCTAAATTAGACTGAAAATAAAGAGGACACAGCTGAACCTCACGCCAGCTCTCTAAAATAAAATCTGACAAGTGTCTTTCATATTCAGATTATATGCATAGGTAATATGAAACGTTCACTTATCTTTTGCCAGTTGGTTATTTGAGATGTAGAACGCTTGGAAATCGGCCACATAGATAGATGCTTGTTGATGTGGGGCCAGTTAAAAAATTTAGGGCATGGAATTCCTATCTTGACCATTTTGTCTTCAGACAGCTAAGAGAGTTAATGAGTTCAGTTCTGCTGTTTGAAGTTTTTGGGAACGGATACTTTTTTAGCTTCATCTAAATAGCAGTGAATAACAACATGGAACACTGGGAAACAGAGAGTAAAGAACATAGCCCATAAATTCATGGTCCGGTGCCTCCAAGGACATCATAATGGTCCATTGGGCACAAACCCCTGTGGGGGTGGTAGTGGGGTCAGGCTTGCATTCAGCACCCTGGGACCATCCATAATGAATCTTCCTCTGCGTGGAGTCCAGCCAGCTCGCTCAAGTACAAACCAGCACACCAAGGCCCTTGTCTAATGGTGATAATGGTCTGCTGGCACTGGGCACGGAATCCATCGTGGACACTGCCATGCTCACAATGACATTGCCAGGCAGAGATGCTCTAGCAAACCAGGCACAAATAGATAGGTGGAGTCGACTTTAACCTCTGGGACTAAATGCGCATGTTGAATAACAATGGAGCCATTTGTGCTGGTGCAAGTGAAACATGGGTTACACTTTACAATAAGGTTCCGTAAGTGAAAGAGATAGTTCACCTAAACGTGAATATTTACTCACTGTTTTCTCTCCCTCAAGTGGTTCAAAACCTTTATGTGTTTCTTTATCCTGTGAAACACTAATAAAAGTATTTTGAAGAGAGCTAACCTGTAACCTTTCCACTTCAATAGCAGGGACAACAAATACTATTAAAAATATATACTTTTGTGTTCAACAGAAGATAAATAAACAGGTCTGGAACTAGTGAAGAGTGAATAAATGATGAAAGAATTTTCATTTAGGTGAACTATCCCTTTAATGTTTGTTAAAGCTGTTAATATCATGAACAAACAAAAAAAAAATACATGGTAACACTTTATAATAACTACACGCTATGAATCATCTATTGAGCATTAGCAAATAGTGAATTCCTTACTTGTTAAGCATTAACTCTAAATTATTAAATGTTAGTAAGCAGTTTATACCTGCAGCTACAATTGCTTTATTCTTGACTTATGTACATTTATAATGGGCTTAATAATTGTGTTTTCATACTTTGTTAATGATTAATTTTTCATTAATAAATTACGTATCGCATTATTTACAAACCAGTTATTTAAAAATAGTTGGAGGTCAGAATCAATAATTCAGAATGAGTTAGTAAATTATTAATAAACTATTAAAATCAACATTTATATATTGTAATATTCAGGCATATATTAATAGTTAATTTGTATGTTAATAAATGCTTTATTAAGTCAACTTCATCCAGTTTTGTGACCTAATCTAAAGTGAGGACTGTTCATGCTTTATAAATCCCTTATAAATGATTATTAAAGGCTCAGTTTTATTCTAAACAGGAAAACAAGAACATAGACGACTTGAATAATTTCTATTAATTTGAATATACAGTTGAAGTCAGAATTATTATTCTAACCCCCCAACCCCCACCCTTTGTTTAATTGTCATTAATAAGGTTTATGGTACTATGATTAATGAATAAAAAACACGTATTGTTCATTGAAATTTCTTACTTTTTTAATAAAGGAAAAATCCTTGCTTAGTTTCTCTGCTTTATAGGCTTTAAGACTTTATAGTAATCCCCACCAATTCCCTGTTGGATATATTGTATACCAGGGGTGTCCAATATGTTGATCACAATCTATCAGGTGATCGCAAACGTAGCATGGGTAGATCATGGCATTAAAAAAATAGATGTCAGCCTATCATCCATCCTCAGTGAAATTTGTCACGTGATTGGCATGCAAGTCTGATATCTGACCTTTTCTGACGCATGGGTAACCACGCATGCACGTAAAGCCCTGTTAACTTCGCTTTGTGCTGCAAAACCATAGCAGCTATAGTTTTGCAGCACTTACCGAAGTTGACGCTGTTAAGTCTAAATGTTGTGCCTATTGCACAATATGTGGCTATTGCACAATACGTGTTCATACAGTTATGTGAGGTACATCAATATATATTGTAAAGATACATAATTCTCAATATGTTTATTAATAAATCTATATTTTGCATTTTTATATTAGGTAGATCTTTCCCAGAGATGGGTTGCGGCTGGAAGGGCATCCGCTGCGTAAAAAATATGCTGGATAAGTTGGCGGTTGATTGAAGGGACTAAGCCGACAAGAAAATGAATGAATGACTGAATGAATATTAGTCTGATCATTTTGGCTTGGTCGCTTTATAAGTAGCTTGCATGCTGAAAAAGTGTGGGTACCCCTGTTGTATACTGTTTTGTACTGTTACTGCATAATTGTCTGGATAACGAAAGAACTACTCAGAAGTTCAGAAAAATAACACCAAATTACCTTCATTATGGACTGTCTGTTTCCTTTCTGTTTCAAAACCTCAGTTTCTTCTTGGTTCGGGTCAATTTCGAAGGCAATATTTCTGAAGGGACAAAAATTTGTCAAATGCAGAACAACTTGCATTTATTTTTATTTTGTATTGAATTTTGTTTTCTGGAGCATGAAAACAGACATTTGAGAGGTTAGCTTGTGGTGAGAAACCAATCCAGTAATTTTGTCTACAACTGAAAACTATGTGACACAAATGTCTGGATGAAGAAAGCGCTAAAAACAGAACTGACCTTATTAGTGTTATTTTCCCATGCTGGAAGCAGCTGTCTGAAAATGACACGATGGAATGATTTTGTAATTAAGTCTCCATTTGATGTTGTTTGTTTACCTATGAATTAGCATAATGCTAATAGCAGCAATGCTCTAAGGGAGGTTTGCCATTTTTTTATACATTCAGCCGAAAATCAATAAAGAGTTTCAGTAATTGTTTTTCTATTTAAAGCTTGACTCCTCTGTAGTTACGTCATGTTTTAAGACCAACAGAAAATGAAAAGTTGCCATTTTTAGGTCGATATGGCTAGAAACTATATTGTCATTGTTTAATAACAAGGAATTTTGCTGCTGTGGTATGGCTGCCCAAGTCAAGATACAGCTTTACAGTTTTTCTCAATTGCTTTGGCACATTTTTCAAAAGTCTTAATGTTCTCTAAACTGTGAGGGCAGGTGTCAAAATGGCTTGCTGGAAATTCAGATCTTTATTGCATGTCTGCAAAATGTAGTTATTATCCCAAAACATTTAATTCATGCTTCAAAACCTAGTTATTGTTTTAAAATTTGGGCAAGGCCACCAAAACATAAAGTGTATTTGTCATCGTGTGAGCTTTGCTGGACAAAATTATTAGTTGATTTTTCATTATGACAGTCAACCATGGAAATTAAGGTTTAAAATTAGATTTTTGTACAAATGTGTAACATACAAAGTGCAGTCTTGCTTGTCCAATTACTGTTTTGTAAATTTCATATTTCTTTTGTTACCAAAAATACACACACAAAACAACAACTACAAAATATCATCCATGAAAGAAAATTATTCTTGGTGGACATCCTGTCGCTCTTGTTGGCCTTGCCAGAGATTACACTTCTTCCAATTGCTCTTCCTCAAGCATGTTGCTGCAGTTCAGGATTGTGAATGGTCATTTATTAATTCGTTTTCTTGTCGGCTTAGTCCCTTTATTAATCTGGGGTCGCTACAGCGGAATGAACCACCAACTTATCCAGCATGTGTTTTACGCAGCGGATGCCCTTCCAGCTGCAACCCATCACTGAGAAACATCCAGACACACTCATTCACACACATACACTACGGACAATTTAGCTTACTCAATTCACCTATGTTTTTGGACTTGTGGGGGAAACCAAAGCACCTGGAGGAAACCCACGCCAACACTAGGAGAACATGCAAACTCCACACAGAAATGTCAACTGATCCAGCCAAGGCTCGAACCAACAACCTTCTTGCTGTGAAGCGATTGTGCTACGCACTGCGCCACCGTGAGGCCCTTGATGTGGGCAATCGCTACCAAAGTTGATTGATAAATACTGTAGATAACACATTTTATTGCAATTAGATGTCATTTACCAGTCATTACAAACTATGTCAATATTAGATATTCATGGTGTAAACATGCATATACAAATGGTTGATAAATGAATAAACAGTTTTGAGTGTGATAGCTTGACTGATGAAAAATGATTTTGAGATGAAATTAAATGAGTTTGACAGTTTAAATAAGAATTGACTCAACAAGCCATATGTTTGTCAGTTTTTGTCCAAACGACAGACAGTTGTACCTACTGTTTCCACACATGCGCCAGAGCATTTGCAAATTGCTTAGATCAATAAGAAATGCCACTCTGAAGTGAACAATAAGCTAATGGTTCAGAGTTTTAAACTTATTGTTTTGAAAAATACAAATTTGAATCGAGAATTTAGCCAAAGCAATCGAGACAAACTGTAAATAGGAAAATTAGTGAAACCCTCCCTTTAAAAATCGTAAGGAGATGCTAATGGTCTAAAACAGTGGTTCTCAAGCTTTTTTCATCAAGTACCATCTCAGAAAAAAATTGTCTCTCCAAGTACTGTACTACCATAATAACTGGTGTTGAAGTACAGTATCATAGTAGGCCTAATTACGCAGCTACATCACTGCACAGTTCAAAAACAACGCAGATTAATTCTTCTAATTAAGGATGTTTATTATTGCGAGCCACTTGATTAGAAATAAATTAGCCTATTAAAATCAATTTACTGATCACATCGGTGTTATCTTATGTGTCAAAGTGTTAAAAGTGTATTCATTTTTTTACTTTATTCAGAGATTCCTCTGCGTACCACTAAAACAGTGGTTCTCAAGCTTTTCTCTCCAAGTACCACCTCAGAAAAAAATTGTCCCTCCAAGTACCACCATAATAATCGGTATTGAAGTATAGTAGCATAGTAGGCCTAATGAAGCAGCTACAGCACTGCACAGTTCAAAAACCAGGCGGATTAATTCTTCTAATTAACAATATTTATTATTGTCCGCCACTTTAATAAAAGGTTTAGCCTATTATAATCAATTTACTGATCACATCGGTGTTATCGAACGCGTCAAAGGGCTAAAAGTGTGCTCATTGTTTTACTTTAATTATTCAGTGATTCCTCCACGTACCACTAGAAGGAAGCTTGTGCACCACTAGTGGTACATGTACCACAGTTTGAGAACCACTGTACTAGAAGGAAGCTTGTGTACCACTAGTGGTACGTGGACTACAGTTTGAGAACAACTGGTCTAATCTAATGTAATAATTTGTGCTAAGCTAAGCTACATGTCCTGCCAAACCTAGAGATTGGCTGAATGAATGAAAAAACGGAAAAACACGACTGTTTAACTCTAGGAGACTTAAGTGCTCCTTTAAGGTTACTGATTTACTGATGATTTCTCTGTCACTGCTTGCTTCTTACAGTGTTGTAATCAACTACAAAATGATTGGAATATATATAAAAAATAGAAATATAGACTTTATTACCAAATTTTGTATATAAAATTGTAATACGGCATAGAGCAGCACTACCAAAATGTAAAAGCCAGGTTCGCTCAAGCAAAACAACACCTGTAGATTCAGGTCATGATGCACACAGGAACATTAGGATTACTAAGACGCTGCTTGTCAGTACACGATGATCCATCCCCACCAGTGAACATATATTCCAGGAAACTGCATCCCTAGACAAAAGTTATTTCCTAGAAACAGCATGTTCCTCACAAGCTCAAATTACAGTCCCTAGACGGGCCTTCGGTGGTAGTTGATGGCAGTGAACAATTGAATTGTTCCTGGAATTTTGAAGACATTGTTTTCTTCTTTAACATGTAATTTACTCCATTTGTTAATTAGCTTGTTATACATTTAATTAAATTCTCCAATTAAGCCATTAGGGAAAACATGTCATAACACAGTTGTCAAATCAGCTACATTTCTGAATCACAACAATAGACACGCCAATGAAAATGTTTAAACAGTATTTCTGTATTTTCTCGCTTCAGGCGAGACAATGCTTTTCTGACGTCTGCACATCTTGACCCTGTGTTATCTGGTTGTGATTTATGGGCCTGCATATGTTAAACTTGATGTTAACCAATTCTCCTAACCAAACCCACTTCGTCACATGCATAAATAGATCAGTAAACCATCAGTGATGAATGGCTCCAAAGCATATGGAAATGGATTTGAAATAAATACACTTTCCCGCCCCCCACGGAACACATTCAAACTCGCTTCTCAGATATTCATGAGTCCAGCAGCACCTCATTGTCTGGCCATTCTGAAAGTCTGTCTCAATTCTGGACAAAGAGGACAATGGGATGGACACCTGTTACCAGTCTATGGGCGGTGACAGAGACGTCACATCGTCCTGCTAGCCCCTGTTTAAACCATATGAACCTGTTTAATTCTACTGTTTGCTTGTTGATGTTGTTGTTGTTGTTTAATCGGTTTTTAGAAATTACATTACGTTTTTGAGTTAGAGTTACATTTTTGGTTACAATTTTATTATAATTTGTAAATAATTATTTTGGACTATAATGATTAAAATAACTTTTCAGAACCAAAAATCAAGAGTTGCTTGATTAAAAACATTCTCAATTCAATTCAATTCAATTATTCTTTACTTCTATAGTGCTTTTACAATGTAGAATGTCAAAGCAGCTTAACATAGAAGTTCTGGTAAATTGAAACTGTGCCAGTCCAGTTTTCAGAGTTGAAGTTCAGTTTAGTTCAGTTAAGTGTGATTTTTTGTGATTGATTCCGATTCCATTAGTAAGTTCTTATTTTTGAGAATTTTGTAAAATTTTTAATTCATAAAAGGTATGAAGATAAAAGGAACTGGAAAATCTTATGTGAAATTGGGCTACTCTACCTACTATTGCACAGGTTTAAGATATATTTTTATAGTTGCATTCAAATATTTTACTGTACCAAATTTGTTATACAATGATAAAAATGGCAGTCACATGAGAGGCATCATGGCAGATGTGAAACAACCATAAAACAAATCAACTGGTGTTAGAAAACGCATGTAAATCCCAGGCTCATTCTGAAAACATACCCCTATATACATTTCTGGAGAGCGCCAAATACGTCCCTGGAGGTACACGTTTTTTTGCAGATTTTGTTTTTGCAAATCCACCAGAGGCCGCTGTTGACTGACTGACTGAATAACTGGCCGATCGACTGACCCACCCTCCTCCATATCTAAACTCAACCAATAGTGTTTTCAAAAGCACAGATTGACCCGCCCACCTGCTTCGAAGAAAAAGAAAAGCCCTTGCGGCAGCCTGATTTTTACCATGTTTTCAGATGTTACCACATCCTTACCCATACCTGCCCACACTCCCGTTTTTCCCGGGAGTCTCCCGTATTTCACATCCATCTCCCGCCACCCTCCCGGTTTGTTATTTCTCCCGGGAAACTCCTGTAATTTGTACGTCCCAATGCAGTTTAAAAAAAAGCACTTTTGTTCAAATTTGTCAAGTAGCCAGATCTTGAATGAAGTTCATTACCTCACACAATTGACGCAATATTCAAATCTTGTAACATATTTTACCTCAGTCTGGCAACATGCGTTAAAACTCAGGTGCGCTGTTGATTTCTGCGCGGGAGGTAGATGTGGGACTTGAATGGTGGCAGTAGCAACAAGCAGCTGCGTCAGTAGTAGTACACATGATGGAAGGAAAAGAGTCAGGTTGTGCTTCGGCAAAGAAGAAAATATACTTGTAAATTTAACAGCATCTGGACGGAAGAATTTTTGGCCCAATCCCAATTCTACCCCTTAGCCCTTACCCTTACCCCTACCCCTCGTTTTGCGCGTTCACGTCAAGGGGTAGTGGTGTCCCAATTCTCTTTAGCTTAAAGGGGTAGGGCTAAGGGCAAGGGGTATACACCCCTTCGAACGAAGATTTTTCAGGACCACACTTAAAACAGAGGGGTAAGAAAATGTCCCAGAATCCACCTGCGACAGTGGCAGGATAGCTGAACCCGGAAGTAAGATAGATCCACAAATTAGTATTTTTTGCCATTATTACGAATTTTTATGACAAACAAACACATGTTTTAATATATTCATAACCGCATTTGTGTTTTACCGCCATGCTTTAAAAAAAAAAACGCAAAAAAAAAAAAAACGCTAAATTTCGCGATCTATAATCCAAAATCATAACTCATGTACAGCTGTCCCACAACATTCTGACACTCGATGACACTTGAATACCCTGTCAGTAATGTCTAGTGGCTGGGAATGAGCTTTTACAGTGTCTGCTATAATGTTAATGTTGTTTTCGTGTGTTTACATAGATGAGTATGGCCACGGAGTAAATGCACAGTACATTTCCGGTCTTATTGCCAAATTAGATCATTATGATAACATAATATACGCCTATTTCCTGAAGATAAACACCAAAAAAAACCACAACTGGAGTAACTACACCAGTCGCGATCGTCTGATCTCATTTGAAGCAAGAGATCGCGATGACATGATGACGTGTGCAGGTGTTGAAGTGCTGTCCCTATTCTTAGGGCTAAGTTTTGAAGCCCTTCCCCTTATCCCTCGGTTGTAAGGGCCAAGGGGAAGGGCCAAGGGGTAGGGGTACAAAAATAGAATTGGGATTGGGCCTTTGTCTAGAAGCCACATTGACGATGCCCACGCTTTCTGCAAGGTGTGTTGTATTGATTTTAATGTCGGACACGGTGGGAAAAACGACATCACTCAGCATGTGAAATCACAACAGCACTAAAATTGTAAATTATGTTGAAATTATTAATAATGTTCAATTCCTTAGAGAGTTTATTGTTATCGTTTCACTTTACAAGACCTCATCGTGTCACCAGGAGCCATGGATATTGCTTTGGGCTCATTTGTATGTTTATTTTGTTATTTGTATTTGTATTTTTAATCTGAACAACCATCACCATTCTACTGAATTATAAAAACGCATACTGTATGTGTTGGATGACCTGTGGGTGATGAACATACTGGAATTTTTGAATTTAATGTTACAATGTTAAAAGTCACAATAAAACATTACAAAAATTCTATGAGAAAATATAATTTTGCTCTATGTCTTCATTTGTATTCAAGGTGCAAATCAACCGGAATTTCAAAACCAAATGTTGGCAGGTATGTTCTTACCCTGTTCTATACTTATTTTATTGAATTTTTTGGCTTTTGTTTTTGTCTTACCTTCTGCTTTCTGGAACCGTTCTTCGCCGAACTCAAACCCCATTGTCGTGATCAACATCCCTCTGCATCTATAGTCTGGCGAAGTATGCAGCGAGCCACAAACTGGTAACAGCAGTAAAGCCGTCCATAGGGAGGTAAGTGGACAGCTGGTATCACCAAAAGGAACAGCGTAACACCGTCCCATAGCGTTCATTTTAAAGGCGAAATGCAGCCATACGTACTTCTGGCTACATAATTTCCGATCTCCAGAAATGTAGGGATACGTTTTCAGAATCAGCCTATGTTGGAATAAATGTCACTTTTGTTGATTTTTTTGTGTTTAATTAGGTTGTGCTGTGTCTGACATCTCAGACAAGATGAAAAAAACATTTTTTTTGTAAACTCTCTCAGTGTATTTATGTGCCATTTGAAATATGTGCTAGTTTATACAGAACCAGATAATTCTCTACATGTGCCCACCTCAAACCAAACTATGGAATCTGCCTTCCTATAAACCCTTTTTGTAAACAAATAGCAAAGTGGCTAACAATAATGCTTTTCATTTTCTGCATTTACACAATAAATTGATCCTGCATGCGGTCTGTTTGTCTTGAGATGTGTTTAAACTAATTTTATATATGAAGAGAATATCCCAGAAGGAGTGTATGGGGTAAAACTTGCTTGTGTGTGCAAAACATTTTTCGCTGAATTGCTTTATGACGTCTGGCAATACGAAGTTGGACTCATATCAAAATTACATGTAAAGAATGTAGATGTACCTACATTTTGTGTGAGAGATGTATATTTTTATATATAATTTGTGTTTGTTTCATTTGATTAAACACCAACTCTGTCACTTGATGTGTAGGTTTTCCAGGCACTTTTTGAGTGTCTTGTGTTTGTTTGTAGAGGGGCTCTTGTTGACAGAATTGTTCTGCCTTGACCTGAAGTCCTTGGATGACCCCTGTTGAGCTCTTTAAGGGGGTCTGAACAGATGGTCCCTGCTGAACCCCCACGTCGGACACTCTCTTCACACTACATCACTGTCACTTAAATGTCACTGCATATTGAAGATATCTAAAATTAATTATATTCAAGAACCTGGATATTACATCAATTAATCAAGTGCAGGGTGAGTTTGGGACTAAAGTGTCATAGTGGGAGGGAAAAATGTTTTTTATACTGTTTAGTAGCTTTAAACTATGATATTATTTTACAGTTTAAACATTATATTATAATATTTTACAAGCAAAATAGGGCATCACATTGGCGCAGTGGGTAGCACGTTCGCCTCACAGCAAGAAGTCGCTGGTTTGAGCCTTGGCTGGGTCAGTTGGCATTTCTGTGTGAAGTTTGCATGTTCTCTCTGTGTTCACAGGGGTTCCCTCCAGCTGCTCCGGTTTCCCCCACAAGTCCAAAAGCATGTGGTATAGGTGAATTGGGTTGGCTAAATTGTCTGTAGTGTATGTGTGTGAATGAGTGTGTATGGATGTTTCCCAGTGATGGGTTGTAGCTGGAAGTAAAACATATGCTGGTTAAACTGGCGATTCATTTTGCTGTGGCAACCCCAGATTAATAAAGGGACTAAGCTGAAAAGAAAATGAATGAATGAACAAAAAAGTAATATATACCGGTGTGATACAATGGTTAGCACTGTCGCCTCACAGCAAGAAGGTTGCTGGTTCGAGCCCTGGCTGGGCCAGTTGGCATTTCTGTGTGGAGTTTGCATGTTCTTCCCATGTTGGTGTGGGTTTCCTCTGGGTGCTCCGGTTTCCCCCACAGTCCAAAGACATGCGCTATAGGGAA
>CAIGQQ010004470.1:2223082-2238206 GCA_903798035.1 Danio albolineatus
ATATATATATATACTCCACTTCCAACAAAAATAAGCTAATGACATTGATCGGATGCTTTAGGCATGTACCACATTCAACAAATACTTTTGCTTTGAATCATCTAAATCACAGCGCATTCAGAAATAACAGTTTGTTGGCAAAAGCCGCTAAATGCCACTATATCCCGAGAACCAATAAAAAGATGCGAATCGGTTCATACGTTTTTATTGTAGAGGCGCGCTGATAAGCCGGCTTTTATGCGGAGACTGTTTTATTCCACTTTCTATTTAGATTTTTAAAAATGGAGTTTGATGAACTGGATGAGCCTGTCCGCCTGTCAGTGACAGGCAAATGAAAACGTCCCATACTGTGCATTATGAGAAAAAGAAAACCCACTGTACAGTCGTAAGTGTAACATACATTCATAATGTGCTTTTGAGCAGTGACGCTACTTTGAATGAGTTCAATTTACTATACAATAAACGGCAACTTGGTTTCACAAAAGACAAAGTTAAGATGCCATTCTTTTATCTCACATGGATGCTACGAGGATAAACGAGACGAAAAAGAGACCAAGACCAAGACCTTGAGTATGGTGAGAATGAAATATTGACATCTTCTAAAAGTGTCTGAGAGACATCCCCTTTTTGCCCAGTAGGCCTACCTTGCATTTTATTTGCTAATTTAAGCAATTTTTTTTAAAGATAAATATAATGTATAAAACTATAAACTATAAACTCATCCACCACCAGTGTGCAGCATCCACCTGGATGACGCAATGGCAGCCATTTTGCGCCAGACCACACACCACACACCAGCTGAAAGGTGGAGAGGAGACAGAGTGATGAAGCCAATTATGCTATGGGGATGTTAGGAGGCCATGATGGACAGATTTGGCCAGGATGCCGGGGTTAAACCCCTACTCTTTTTCAAAGAACATCTTTTTTTAATGACCACAGAGAGTCAGGACCTCGGTTTAACGTCTCATCTTAACAGAGCAGTATAGAGTCCCCGTCGCTATACTGGGGCATTAGGACCCACACAGACTGCAGGTTGGGCGCCCCCTGCTGGCCTCACTAACACCATTTCCGGCAACAACCTAGCTTTCCCATGTGGTCTCCCATCCAGGTACTGACCGGGTGCAGCCCTGCTTAGCTTCAGTGGGCCATGTGAGAGTTGCTTAGAGCTAGCGACCGGCTACATTACCTTATTAATGGACAATGCACAGATATTGATGTTTCACAATGTTTTACTGTACTCTACATTTTTTTGAATCAAGCTTAGTTTACAATGTTTACATTGCTCTACTTACATTAAATCTAAATCCCAAACATCAGAAATGACAACAGATTGCTAAGATTTAATTAATGTCCATTTTAATGTTATTGATTAATGCACTTACTTGACAGATTTCATTCATTCATTTTCCTTCTGCTTTTCCCCTGATTTATTAGGGGTTACCACAGCAGAATGAACCACCACTGAACATATTTATGTATTTTTAATTTTAGATGTTTTGTGTATGTGTTTTTGTTTGCTAAAATAATGTCTAATTGCATGATTAGTGATTTTTCAACTAATTACACTGTCTTGTCCTAATGGTGGATTTAGAGGTTTTTGCAAAAGAAGCACAAGTGGATTTAGCTGGTTTTGAAGCAAAGAAGAAAATCTACCTTGTTGAAAACCAAAGAATTGTCTAAAGTGACATTTTTGAAAAACAGATATTTTATTTACTAGCTAATAACCCTTTTCATTACCTATAAAATGAACCTAATTAGAGGAATAGATTTCCTAATAGAAAATAGAGCCTGATAGAAAAAAAAATTGTACCTAGTTTTTCCCCCTCACACATTGAAATAATTTAAACTCAGACTGAAGACACGTATATAGATGCTATAAAAATCTGCTGTGGCTGATTTACCAGAGATGAGCAGATCCTTTCACTGTGGTTAAGACTTGGTTTAAAGCAAACATTAGCGTCCAGCTGTTCGTGACTCACTGCCGTCTGCCTTTCAGGGAAATTTCATGGAACCTATGTATATGAAGATGCGTCCTTCAGCTAGACAAGACCTCTGTATAATTTACAGAGCTTGTGAAGTCACATCTGTTGCCGCTGGCAGTGGGTGGGTGTCCATGATTGGTCTGTTTGTGAGGCAGAGATCAGCCAATCATGCCCTTTTTAGGGCCGAGAGGGGATCCGTGACCCTAGATCGGAGCTAAATGTCACACAACCTGCCGCAGAGCTTTCTGTGAGAATATCCAGGCCTGGTTACTTAGCTCTTTGTTATGTTCGAAGAAAGAGAAATAATTATATGAGAGGGGATGATGGATGAAGGCTGGCTTTTTCCAATAGCAAGCAAGCTTTGTTGCTGTCTCTTGTCTGTATATAAGTGGCTGCCATCTAAACTAACATGCTAACTGCTAGCATTGAATCTAATTAACAGCAACTCAACAACTGCTAATTGCAAGGGTGCCTGCAGAATTGATTTAAGTAATTAGCTTGTTGCTAAACTAACACAGTTATTACATTACATGTATCCATAGGTCATTATTTTCACATATTTTGAATCAGGACTAAATATGACAATGATGGTACATAAAAGTAGCATATGCTAAAAACAAGTCTTGCTGAGCTCACATAAAGCTTAAGAATACAGAGATTTTAATATTTTGTGTGCATGTGTCAAGCATGAACCTTTTTATCAAATGTAATGTAATTTTTAATACATTCATACTCCTGAAGTATTTACTAAAAAGTTAGCATGTTGCTAAACACTATGCTAGGACATACTCAAATGGAAACACCAGTGTTGGATTGTACAGTAATCAATATGTTCTGCTGATTTAGGCTATATACACCATTGAAAAACACGCTCAAAGCTGCTAAATCACATGGAGAATGACTTAATTCAGTTTTTTGACTTTTTGATTTTTTTCCCAGTCTAACTGATTAGTCCAGGACAAAACATGGCAGTGATTGTTCATTTTCAGCATTAATCAACAAAATTAGCAAGTTTTGTTCAGTTCAGTGGCATTGTTTATACTCTCCCCTGTGACATGGCTGACTGATGACACATTGTGAGAACATTATTGATAGCTGTTTTATTTTATGTAAACCACACATATTTGAAATCAACAATATGACAACACTTTAAATGTGGATTAGAACATCAACCATATTTTTTTTCAGGCTTAAAGTTAAAATATATGATAAATCGATACTTTCTACCAAATTATTTTATTTTATTTTTTGGGTCATAATATTTAGAATGAATTAATGGTGACACTTGACAAGGAACTTAGTGTTAAGCCCCTTTGTTTGTGCTTGCATTTAAAGGCTATGTATTAAGCTGTTTGCAAGTATTATTTGTATTATACTTAGTACATAACACTGTTTATGGACAGCTGTTCAACCACAGCAAAGTACTGTACAAGGGAGACTTTGAATAGGACTTGGACTTAGAATTGATTTCCATATCATGCACTTCTGCTACTAAGCTATCAAAGTCCATTTAAAGTTACAACTTATGCCCATTTTTAGCTGATAGATATTATTTTTATGTAAACTGCATATAAAACATGACAGACCTGGCTATTTAGGTTATGGTTATTTAGGTTAACAGTATACAAAAGACAATGGAATCGTGTAATCAGAATGTAAAATAAACAAAAAACTCACCTTTCAACGATCACCTACAACTTCACTGAGATGCGCGGATGGTGGTTTCACCAGCGAGCGCTGCAGATAATCCGTGGGTCAGGTGGGTCGAGTAAAAAAAAAACAAAGAAACATTATGATTAGAAGCGGGTGGGTTGCAGGTGGATGTGTTATCATTAATGATTTTTGCTTAGCATTTTTTAAACACATTCTGTAAAATTTTTTAATAATATGTGTTTTTAATACATTTTCCATCAGGCAAACGGGCCCTAATTTGCAGGCTAATTAAAAAAATAGATGCGTGGAGGAGGTCTATTTGTTAAAGCAGAAATGGAGGCTAAACCGATCCGAGAGAAACTTAAAAAGGGAGAATTAAGAACAAAACAAAAGGAAGGAAGGAAAAGTGCCATGTGGGAGTGTTTTAGCAAAGGGGTTAACGAAGATGAATCGAGTGCTGGGTATGTAATATGTAACGGCTGTGAAGTGCTATATGTATATCAAAGCCACAATACCGGTACCTCAAATATGAAACATCATGTGTGTGCTGAATCGAAAGATTGGTCAAGTCAAAATCTGACAAGTACTTTAAGTTCTTACATTCATTAGGACAGCAAAAAATACCAAGTCTCGTGGATGCATGTGTGGAGCTGTGCTGCCTTGATATACAGTACGCCCCTGTCTCTAGCAAGGAATGCGCAGATTGGCTCACTGAATCTGCTGTTAATAACGAACGATCAAAGCTGACCTATCATCATGCTTAAAACAAAGAATTAGAACTATTAAAGTGACGACCGGGTGCGAGTCAGGTGCAGATGCATATAAGATTTGGGTGACATTTCAGCTGATCCAAGCATCTCTACTGAGCAATGGTCATGGCACAATAAGCAAATCTCAGCGAGTCCGTCATGTATTTGGGTCCCCTTAAAACATTTCTATTGTGTTTCTTTATTGTTGTCATACTTTTTAATAAGTAGTCCATCTCGTGGTTATTATTGTTTACAGAAAATTACAGGATTTAAATGATAAATAATATTTTTAATTATTTGAAATTTATTTATTTTCTTGTCGGCTTAATCCCTTTATTAATCCGGGGTCAATACAGCGGAATCAACCGCCAACTTATCCAGCATATTTTTTACGCAGCGGATGCCCTTCCAGCCGCAACCCATCTCTGGGAAACATACACACACACATTCACATTCATACACAACGGACAATTTAGCCTACCCAATTCACCTATACCACATGTCTTTGGACTTGTGGGGGAAACCGGAGCACCCGAAGGAAACCCACGCAACCATGGGGAGAACATGCAAACTCCACACAGAAATGCCAACTGACCCAGCCGGGGCTCGAACCAGCGACCTTCTTGCTGTGAGGCGAACGTGCTACTCACTACGCCACCGTGGCACCTATTTGAAATCTAATAAGAAAATAAATAGATTTATTTAGCTAAGGGAACATTTCTTTATCATATAAAAAAAAAATACAATTACAATATAAAAGACTGGTCAGTAAATAAAAAATAAAAAAACCTGGTCATTCTCCACTCTTGTTTATCTTGTCTAATGTGTTTCTCTAATAATCCTAATAACACATTGCGAATCAAAACATGAAAAAAGTGTGATATTATCGTGCAACATCAGTTATGGAAACATCAACGATAACGATTTTCGATTTTTGAGCAGCGGATTTGCTCTGTATGTGGATGCCACCCACAGCATGTTTGTGAAAGAGGCATTCCTCGCCGTGCAGCGTGGGAACAACCTGGATCATCCATCCGGAATTCCGACAGAGCATTGTCACACCAGAGCCAGCTGTTGCCATGGAGACCGCCACAAGTGCTCTAGTGCGTGTCCCTTTTTAGAAATGAGTTCTGAGGTGGGAAGTGCCTCAGGAGAACCAATCGGTAGCGTTAATAGCGCTGGCTGCTCTTTGAAGCCCTGAATTAATGAGGTTGCACAACATTTTCCCAAACCACCTGCTGGACGGCCACATGTACGTGAGGCTGTTAGTTCACCTATGGTATAACGGCAGTTGCCTTACTTTAAATGTCACTATGGGAACTCAGCATGCCAGAATCCGAGGGATGCGGGCAAAGGTTGACAGATGGCTTAAATAACAGTTTGCTGCAGAACAAACCGTGAGAATAAGAACATTGGAAGCAACAAGCGTATATGTTCAAATACGCACACAGATATAACCTCCAGGCTTGCACAATGTCAGCGGCTCAAAGCAAAGTGCTTCGCCCCCTCCTCGCATCTGCTTTGAAGACAGGGAACACTGTGTACCCGACTTGTGCACTGGCATCAGGGCAAATAAAGCTCCAGCCTGCGGATAACACATTCACACTTTCACAGTGCACAGATCTGACTGCAGAAAATGAATGTTTTATCAGACATCATTTCACACTTTGCACTGTCAAACCTAATACGTCCAGTGTTCTGTGCAATGCTGTATGCAGTGCAGCATAATCTATATTCTTAAACGCTTGCAGAGGTACGCTTACCATACACTTTACTAGGTAGACCTGTTGAACTGCCCTTTAATGCAGATATTTAATCAGCCAGTCATATGGTAGCAGTGGTGTAAAGTAACTAATTACAAATACTCAAACTACTGTAATGGAGTAGTTTTTCTCAGGAATTGTAATTTACTGAGTAGATTTATAAATGTGTACTTTTACTTTCCCTTGAGTACATGTTTAGTGCAGTATCGGTACTTTTACTCTACTACTTTCCAACCTGCGATCTCTACTTTATTTCTTTCTTGTCTATGGTCATTGTTTAAAGTAGAAAGATCAGTCCTGTGATTCCTGTCCGATTAAATCACACATAGAAAGTAAATCACATCATGTTGAATAACCTCAAGACATGAGCGCTTTATAAATGAAGCAAACCTTTTGGAAACATTAAAAATGTCCACGAAGATGTTCAGAATATTTACACGCAATGATCCAGGGACTTTTTATAGACTGCATGTCACTGAAGGATGTCGACTCATGATGGATGTCGACTGTATGATGATTGAAATCACCAAACAGCCTTAAACAATCACTAAATGTAACAAATGAAGAATGGAAGGAAGGGCCAAATAAAAGGAAGGACTGAACAAGGAATGGAAGGAAGGATCGAAGAACCAAATAAATGAAGGATTCAAGGAAGGACTGAACAAACTAAGGAAGGAAAGAAGGAACGAACGTATGAACAAATGAATGAACAAAGGACCTAATGAAGGAAGGAACAAAATATGAAAGAAAGAATGAGCGAACAAATGAAGGGAGGAAAGAAGGAAGGAACAAACGAATGAAGGAAGAATTCAAGGAAGGACTGAACAAACTAAGGAAGGAAGGAAGGAAGGAACAAACGAATGAATGAACAAAAGGACATAATGTAGGAAGGAACAAAAATATGAATGAACGAACAAGTGAACAAAGGAAGGAGAGAACAAACGAATGAAGGAAGGAGAGAACAAACAAATAATTAAAGGAAGGTTGGAAGGAACGAACGAAAATAGAAAGATCCCTAAATACACTACATGTTGTTTGTGCAGGGATGTGTAAATGTAACATTTTGTAAATGCATCAGCTTTCTACAGTGTAATACTCAATACTACT
Source organism: Danio albolineatus (assembly GCA_903798035.1). Classification (NCBI taxonomy): domain Eukaryota; kingdom Metazoa; phylum Chordata; class Actinopteri; order Cypriniformes; family Danionidae; genus Danio; species Danio albolineatus. The sequence goes on from CAIGQQ010004470.1 coordinate 2,230,337, forward strand.
CACTACTCTTGAGTACTTTTAAAAGGTCTACTTTTTACTCATACTTTGAGTAATATTTACTACAGATACTTTTAGTCTACTTGCACTACATTTTTGGGCAAGTAATGATACTTTTACTTAAGTATGATTTTTCAGTACTCTTTCCACCACTGTATGGTAGCAACCAAATTCAGTTAGGCATGTACTGTAGATGTGGCTAAAGCCCCATTCGGACAGTACTTATTTTTCTGGGAGATTTTCACCATTTATAGCAAGTAAAGATTTATTAGCTGTCTAAATCCAGAATGTTTAATAAACTACAATAGTTTGTGTTCATTGAGAAGTAAGAATGATTAATAAATCTTTATAAAATAGTCCCTTAAAAGTGAAGTAGCATTTTCAGTTTTGGGCTCAGGCACTCACACTACAAGCGTACCGCGCCAATGCCCAACCAAACCACGCTCTGGCACATCCCTTCGAACGGCGACAGTGCCGGCCACCTGAACTGCAACTGGGAGCGATTTGGAGCACTCACACTTGTCAAAGGAACTGGGAAATGTGCCTGGTCACGGTTCGGAGAGCATCGTGTGAGTGCATCCAAAGACCTATGTTGTAAAGCCATTAGGGCACTAAAATGCACTGTATCTTTGCACTTCACAGCATCTTATGAATTAAAAATGGAAACTGTGCCACTGAAGTACAGCTGTTGTAGTGCTCTGAGTAGCTGTTATGAAGTTGCCGAATAGCTGCATGATTGCTTGGTTGTTACTAGTGATTGCCATGGCAGTACTTGACTGTTAATATGAAGTTACTATTTTCTGAATTGTTAAGGTGTGCCTTCTTTACTGTAAATCAATTGGTAAAACATCCACGAAGTAACAAGGTAGTCTGAAAAAAAAAACAAGAAAAACAATAACAAAACACTCTTAAAATGAGCTTTTTGTTATTAAGCCTGTTTTTTGTGACATTTTTGACTGCTAGTTGAACTACAGGCACCAATTATGCTCATCTTTGCATTTGTTCATAGATAGTGTATGAGAGACTGAATTTGATTTAATCCCTGATATACTCACAACAAAGTTCTTTTTTTTGGTTGATTTGTAATGACCAATACTGTCTCGGGCATCCTGTCCTTCTGAGCAAGCTTGTAGCAGAGACAATTCTGGAGTCTCATCTTTCCCCAGACAGCTGCAACATGACAAATGACGTTCCAACCGCATTAACGACTTACAAATTAGTTAGAGATAGTGAACTCAATAACAAAAGGAAAACCTTAACTGGTGAACTCATCATGCTGCTGCATTTGTCATTGGAGGCTTTCTGTTTGTTTGATGTTTTGATTGGGTCTGCTTTGACAATTAAAGTGATTACGATCAGTGGATGTAGACTAGTATTTCCAATCAGAGAGACAGTGACTCATATTGATCAGTAGGTCTTGAATCTTAGGGTGCACTCACACTATGCTATTCGAACTGTACCCAGGTTTATTTGACAAGTGCGAGTGCTCCGAATCAGGCCCAGGCGGGATTCAGTTGGCTGGCCTTGACCCGGTTAGAAGACGTGTGGCAAAGGGCTGTTAGGCTTTGAAGCAGTACGCTTGTAGCGTGAGTGCAAAGCACAACTGAGCCTGAAGACACAATGTCACTTTTAACGGACTGTTTCATATGGATTTATTAATCATTCTTACTTTTCAATGAACGCAAACTGTTGTAGTTTATTAAAGTCATATTGTGCCCTATTATGTATTAAAAATGTCATATTTTGGTTTTGGGGGTCTCCAGCAACTGGCTGATATGCATGCAAGGTCAAAAACATTTTCATTGTCTTATAATATGCATTTATTTTTACCTAATTATCCCAGCGTCTCCCATATGATTCGTTCAGTGATTCATTTGCTCCCAAACCCCTCCTTAGCACGATGCTAATATGTGGTGATTGGTCCATTGACCCAGTCTGTTGCGATTGGTTGACAGCGTTCAGCGTGAGACAGAGAGAAATGCCCACCACAGCTTATCAACAATTTTGAAGTAGCCAGAGTGCAGAGTATATGTGTGAGCCCAACGTAGGAGTGCGGGAAAGCAGTGTAGTTAAACACTCGTATATATGCTCTATTCTTAACCACGACACACATTCAGTGTTAATCCACACAGTGGCAAAATCTAAACTATTTTGAAACTTGACCGCCGCTTGTGTGTAGGAACAGCTGACGGTGTCCATAGCGACGACAAACGGCAGACGATCGCTAGCTCACAAATGCGCTTAAATCCGTAAAGAAAACGATATGCGGTGCATTTTCAATGTGGTTTTAGATGCGATATGACAATTTAAAGAGTAACCAGATACAGCACCAGTCACGTGGAGCAGTTACAAGTAACAAAACATAATTAAATACACATTTTGCTAACTAGAGAAAACAAGGAGGCAACCATTTTAATTGCACTTACACTTGTGAAATGGGAGAAGAAACTGGTCCATGAGTGTACTGTGTACTGTAAAGTTCCTGTCAAGCACTGACAAAGTCTTAGACACCAATAGTCTTTTCTGATCCTTCCTTCAACAAAAGGCCAATGAATCCCCCATTGTAAGCATGTAGATTGCTGAAGCACTCGCAGAAAAATTATGGTAACACAACACAAGGCTGGGGCTCTAATGCTGAGGTATTTTAGCAAAAATCTCTTCACAGCCTCAGCTTTGGGTTGGGAAAATAACAATAACTTTCCCTCACACTTTAGAGCACAGCGTCTTCGTGACCCGATTCAACCGGGATTGTCTTCTTCTTTGCTGCAGTGTTTGTGGGTGGGGTTTCAATTTTCCAGAGTCTGCGTGCACAACAGATGGGTGGGGCTTGAGTCCCGAATCGACGTCATGCCAACACGGCAAAAGATTCGTTACCCCGATCATTCATTTGAACCCCTCTGAGTCGACTTTTCTATAGATTAATCAATAGTTTTACACAGCGCACTTTCAGATTTAGGCCTTAGCTGGATATTTCACTTCACTTAGAGCTGTTACACACTGCCTAGAAGGTCATTTTCAAAAACCCATAATAGGGGCTCTTTAAAGAAGCAAACCCCTCGCTGCACGTCAGCTGGACCTTCATCAATTTCGTGCAGCACGATGACTTTCATGATAATTTATGAGTGTCAAAAGTTGTGGATCTTTTCAGCAAAATATTTGCAGTGTGTCACTGCATCCCAAACGACTAAACAAATGGCTATAAAACTAAAGCAATCTCCACTGTGCTGAGCGAGAGTGTTAAACTGTGTTAAACTGAACAGTCGCATCATTGATGACGTAAGCATGCTCAGGTTCGGAAGGCAAATGCAGTGTGAGTGCAGGCCATCATGGGAAAGGGGAGGGGGGGCAATCGCACTTCGGCATGGTTCAAGGCAACTGTACCTAGTGTTAATACGCCTTTAAATCAAAGTTGACATTGGTATTGGAAGACAATGCCACTTTAAGAGGATGTTGTCTCATGGTCTTAATACAAGAAGATTGTGTTTTTGAACTTCCAGAGGAGTCTGTTGAAAAAGATGACAGGTAGTTTATGGCATGATTGTTCTTTCTCCCAAACTTGAGCGTGACAAAGCTAATCAGAGCTTTTGACAGGAAGATGTGGGTGAGGACTATGAATTATTTGCTGTACAAGTGGAATATAATGAAATTCTCTTAAGAATTCTGCTCTAAAAATTATTGTTCAAAGTCTGTTTTGGCATGATTTCTTGCTGGTTAAAGGACTATCAAGTCAACCTTGCCAAGATAAAACCGTTTACAGTTCAAGCCAACTCAGCACTTTATCACAATTACTACATCCAGCTGGCTCATCCTTCCAGGACATTCAGACCTTGGAATTGTGCTTGATTAACAGGTGAATTGTGTAGACCACCCAATCCTGCAGATTTTTGTTAACATTACACAACATTACACATTACACAACTTCTTGTTCAACCTTGTATTCTGTCCAGCCTTGAATATTATAATTGACTTTTGGCTGACCTTTCAACCAACATTTTAAGCCTCTGCAAATGACCCAAGTGTGGTCTTTAACAAGCTGATAAGAGCCTCTCATACCTCTGTTCATCAAATTACACTGGTTGCTAATAGCCGCTTGCATAAAATTTAAGGCACTGATGTTTTCAAACCTGATTTGATTATTTCAGACTTAAGTTTGCATTCTGCAAGTGAAAAGCACCCTTAAAGCCACCCTAAAGAGGTACAAAATACTTTCAAGTTCTTTCAAAATTACCATCATGCTGGTGGAAAGACTTTCCTAAATCAGTTTTAGTCTTTCAGGATGTGCTCACATTAAGACATCCAAAGAATATCCAAGTGTGTCCTGGGGTGTCAAATGAGCTAACGATACTTCACTTGGCTGCCCCTGGTCTGGTTGGAAGAGGTGAGCCAGAGTGCATTTTTGTTAGGCTTTGCACGGTATGCATGAAGTGCAAAGGGTACTCGAAACTAAAGATTCAACATCTATTTAAAAAATGGGTGCATAAACTTGGTCCTGGTGGGTCAGTGTCCTGCCAATTAGATGATATGAGGATGGTTAAGAGGCCATGAAGGACAGAGGGCAGGGGCCAGGGAGACCTACTTGTAACGCAGGGATGTGACACTGAAAACTGAGGTGTGGATCCAAATGCAGGTTTATTAGCGAGGTTATGTAAGCAATCGTCAATAGGTGCAAACAGATGTATACAGACAGTTTAGAATCATAGTTGAGAAGTCAGAAGCCTGGCGGCAGGCAGAGATGAACAGATTAGCAAGGGGAAGGTACAAACAAGGGAAACCAAGACCAAGGAAACGTGTTGTAATGTCACTAGAAGTAAACAAGACTCAGCAAGTGTTTGTGTCTGTGCAGTTTAAATAGTCTGTGAATCAGTTAGTGAGCGGCTTCAGCTGAGAGTCTCTAATCAGTGGTGACTTGGAGCAGGTGAGTGTGTGTGTTGCATGACTGGGCATATAGTTCATAAAATAGCAGATTTGTATTCTGTAAGCCATTGTGCTCGTTCTCCAGCGATCTAAAGAGTTATGATCACTGGTAATCGTGACACTACTAGTATTCAAAAATATTAAATGCTAAACCTACTAGTATTCAATGTACTTCCTGGGACGTTTAATGAGCAGAGAGTGAGGAATCCAGTGTGAAGTCTTATCCAAAGTATAGTGCTCACTAGGTACGTTTCCATCCTATTCCAACCTATTTATTCGCATTTTGTATATGCACATTAAAAAATGGTTAATGAAAATGCCATGATGCACATAAATTTCGAAAATGCACATAAAAATGTATGCGCATAACTGAGTAGGATAAACTTTTTATTCGATAAGAAAATATTTTACAGCACTTTTACAGCATAAATTCCAGTATGTGCATTAAAAAAGGTCATGAGATTTTGTTATGAGATCATGTGATGATAAAAATTTGTGTAAATGGACAAACCAGCAGGCTGATTGCATTGTAAAACATCTGAAATGTTGTTTTGGTCATTCTAAAACGCTTTGCCGTTTAAGTAATTTTGTTATTATATTATTAATGACCTCCAAAATCAAGAGCGTCTGTGCTCTGCGTCTGACACCTTCAAACGCCACCGCGTGTTCACTGTGTGTGAGGATTGCCTTCTGACGCACAAGTCATTTATTAAATGAAGAGAAGATTGACACAGCTTCTTCTGCTGCAGCAAATTACATTTTTACTGTTGATATTTGGTGCCAGTTAATCAGGAAGTAATGATTTTGTTCGCTTTGACTCGTTGGATGGAAACGCTGCTTTATTCGCATGCCTTTTATGCGATAATCCAGTTTTGCACAAAGTTCATTCGCATTTTTGGATGGAAACATAGCTACTGACAGTATAGTGTCCCATCTAATGAGGCACTAGGAGCCCATCCAGGTGCTAACCAGGCACAACCCTACTTAGCTTCAGTGGGCAAACTCAAGTGAGATTTGCAAAGAACTAGCTACTGTACGTCAACTTTATATGCTATGTCCACACATTCAACATGTTTGCTCTATATTAATTTATTTAAAAAAATAGTGGTATATACATATGACACATGATGATAATGATGCACTGCAGTTCAAACAAATAAAGCATGCGTTTATTCGCTGGCGGTGGATGGGTTAGTTTTACTATAGATTTATGTGCTTTGGAAAGCTTAAAATTGACATTAACATATCTTTTAATAAGGGTGCCACAGTGTCGTAGTGGGTAGCACGATCGCTTCACAACAAGAAGATCGCTGGTTTGAGCCTTAGCTGGGTCAGTTGGCATTTCTGTGTGGAGTTTGCATGTTCTTCCTGTGGTTGCGTGGGTTTCCTCCGGCTGCTTCGGTTTATGCCACAAGTCCAAAGACATGTGGTATAGGTGAAATGGGTAGGCTGAATTGTCTGTAGTGTATGTGTGCGAATGAGAATGTATGGATGTTTGCCAGAGATGGGTTGCAGCTGCATGGAAGGGCATCTGCTGCGTAAAACATATGCTGTATAAGTTGGCGGTTTATTCTGCTGTGGCAACCCCTGATTAATAAAGGGACTAAGCCGAAAAGAAAATGAATGAATGAATGAATGAATATCCTTTAATATGTTAACATATTTTGCCCTATGTATGGCCTAAAATTTTGCATGTTAATATTTATCAGCTCACATTTCTAAACATTTTGCCTTCATTCATTGTTGTTATATACTACATGCTATATTGTATGTTTTGCTGCTTTCACTTGTTTTAAACTTATATTAATATTAATTTTCATTATGATCATCAGCGAATGCCAAGTTCTGATGGTAAGCAATTTTTTGCTAATCAGATATATCCTTTTTCCTTTTAAAATGAGGACTTTGTACTGAGAATGATTTGTTTACTTCTTCCACCACTGGTCTGGGCTGACCTTAAAAAGTCACAAAAGCTTTCAATTTGTGCATATACACATGACCTTGGCTAGAAATTTAGGTGCACATGAGGTCATTTTTCTATATGCCTTTTCTGCATGTGACAGACTGAACACGTACAGCACATACAGGTGCACACTGATTTTGATAGATTTTAATGTTGTGCTGAGAGCATAATGTCACCAACAACAACACGACACTTTAAATCTTGTCAGAAGTCTTCATGTGTCACCTTTATTGCACCAACCTTTCAGTTCGACTCACCAACATGTGTCAAGAACATTTTCTCTAATCCTGCTAATTGCACCACCTCTTGATCCAAAGTCAGACTCACTTGACTCACTCTCTTTCTGGTCATCTACACAGTGAGACAGGCCATCCTCCATCTGAATGAAATTTGATTCTAATTCGATGAAGTCGGCAAAGTAATTACATTAACCGAGAGGGTGCCCAGCAAGGTTAGATTCATTAGCTATGTTAGCACTAGGCCTGTGCCAAAGCTGCAGTCTGGCTTTATGTATAAGCAAGCCTGTGCGACTATTTATTTTCCATGGCCGTGTGGTTTGCAATGGAACTTATCTTTCAGTTTTAGCCGCGCACATGGACAAGCATGAATTTTCCAGGGCCAAAACGAGAGTCAACATTCATTGTATGAACGTGCACACTGAGGCTTTTGTCTGCTGACTGGAAAACGCTAAGGTTTTCCTTGAGATGGATAGACAAGCCTGAATTGCTCCATGCAAGTGTGAATGCATGCTGGTGAGTCAGAGCTGGACGGACGGACGGGGGAAATGGGGATGTAATAGAGATTTTGTTGTCCACTAGGACCCAAATTGTTCTGGACTTTTGAGGCTAAGAAAACAGTTTGTGTTTCTTGAAGAAAAGAAGCCCTGTTCGTGCACAGAGTCTCTGTGTTCCTGCGCTTTTCCACTCCAACTGTGGTTTCTGAAAGAAGATAGAGAGAGAGAGAGAGAGAGAGAGAGAGAGAGAGGGAGAGGGAGAG
>CAIGQQ010004470.1:2238606-2251122 GCA_903798035.1 Danio albolineatus
ATATATGAGATAATTGCTTTTTTATTTATTCTCACTATTATTCATTAATTCATTCATTTTCTTTTTGGCTTAGTCCCTTTACTAATCAGGGGTTGCCACAGAGGAATGAACTGCCAACTTATCCAGCATGTGTTTTAAGCAGCAGATGCCCTTCCAGCCGCAACCCAGCACTGGGAAACACCCACACTCTTTCTCACACACACACACTTTGCCTAATTTAGCTTATTCGATTCACCTATCGTGCATGTCTTGGGACTGTGGTGGGAGCGCCTAGAGAAAAGCCACATGAACACGGGGAGAACTCCTAAAAGAAACGCCAACTGACTGGAGCTCGAACCAGCAACCTTCTTGCTGTGAGGCGATCGTGCTACCTCGTGACACCCTCACTATTATTAAACTTACAAAAACAATGACAGTAATTTACATCAAAAGAGAAGAAATAAGTAAACGTATTCTTTATATTTACTCTCCAAAAGTTTACACATAATTATCTATCTATCTGTCTATCTGTCTATCTATCTATCTATCTATCTATCTATCTATCTATCTATCTATCTATCAAGATAGAAACTGAAAAAGTCAAAATAAAAAAATAATGAAATGATCATTGGAGTAAGTTTTGTAATAAATATAATTTGACCTTGTAATTAATCGATGGCTCAAAGCAAAACATGATCCTTATTTAATAAATAAATAAATAAATAAAAATAAATAAATGAAGTTTAAAACAAATGGTCTTTACAATGATGCATGCTCCATATAAACATTTGAGCAAAACTGTATGTTATATGACCAATATAGACAAATGCATCACAATATTACAATTTAACCATGCTACTGTAGCTGTGAGCAAACCAAACTTTGTTTACCTCAATTTAGCAGTTTATGAAAAATAATTATCTAAATATTAAGTTTGAAACAGTAAGTACCTAAATAAATAATTAAAAATAAATAAATAAATAAATAAATAAATAAATAAATAAATAAATAAATAAATAAATAAATAAATAATATCTTAGGCATGTTTGCAATGTGAAAATGTTCTGCAAGCTTAATACAAACATGAGCAGAACTGTGAAAAATACGGACAAATTAGAATAACAAACATGTATTAAAAAACGTTTAGCATGCTAGCTTAGCAAACCAAACAGTCGTCTCCAGCTCTAAAATTGCTACATTTGAAACTCTAATTACCTTCAGACATAAACAACACTCATGAGCTGAAAGTTCCCCGGTTGTCCAGCAGGGCGCTCTAGTCCCTGTTGTGTCCCGGGTTTGCGAACGTGGAGTTCGGGAGAAAGGCGTGGCTGCGACTGCAGGTCAGTGGGTTCGTTGTGGTGATGGGGAATGAATGCAGCGCCACACAGACGCTCTGTTAACTCCATCACACAGACACACACACACAGACACACACGCTGAGGGCTGCACCCGCTCTTTCTCCGCCGCCAGTCGCGAGTCTTCAGGCCTGATGGACGCGGGACAAGAAAGACAAAGAGACACAAAGAGCAGAGGTCATACATCTCCACTGCACCCATTTCAATCTGAATGATATTTAAAGAGCGAGACACTGAGCAAGACGCATATTGATTCCAGTCATGTATATTTAACATCTTACTCAACATAATCTCATAATGTTTAACTAGGAATAAATTAGATGAGATATTAATTTGGATGGACAGTGACCCTCCAGCAAATGTGTATCAAAGCAAGAAAGAGTTGGCATTTTAATTATTTAGCCATGGGAAATATATATATATATTGTGAAATCGTGTTTATTTTTAAAAGAAAAATTTTTTTTTTACTATAGATATATAGTATATACTGTACCATATAGAATGCACTAGGCTATAGTAAATATAGAAATACATTATTAATTGCAACACCTCATTAGAATTTAAATGGTTAAACTCTTAATTTTATAAATATATCTGTTTAATACCACTATTTTGTATAAATGCACTAAAATTGTCTATATTCACTGAGAAATTTATAAAAAATATTCATGGAGTGTACTCATTTATGCCTCATTTACACACATTTAGCAAGTGAATTATTTAGTTCGTAAAGTTATTTTTATGATTGAATAATAACAATAATAATCTACTTTCTTTATAACTGCTTTATTAAGCAATTAAAATGTCTCTTTGTATCACATATCCATTTATAATAACCTGCCTAAATACATTTTCTAAAATTAGAGAGTGAGAAAGAATTACTATAAAAAGTATGTGTATAGGGCAAATGCTTGTTATGACAGCAGCAGCATCACTTGAACGCGAGCTGCTGGCAGTTTTGCAGTAGTAGGCAGCAGGTAGCAAAGCGTGACTGTCTGACTGTAGTAAGAGAGCGTGACTACATTTGGAAAATACCGGAGACAGAAGGGCGGTGTTCCTTTAAGAGTGCTGCAGTACGGCAGACAGGTGAATCGAGGACACGCTGGCACTACATGTTCCAGAGAGAACGAGCGAGAGAGAGAAAGAGAGAGAATGTTACACCCCTTCATTTTCAGACACAAGACTTAAACCACACTACTGCACTGAGAGAAGAGAAAAAAAGGGGACAGAGGATGGTAATTCTTCATTATTGAGGCTCTCCACACTTTCAGGAGGGGCCACTATAATTATGCTGCACTTATAATTTACATAAGCTCTAAATAACCTCAGCTTTATTGATGATCTCAATGTAAATGCAAGCCTGTGCAGAGGTAGGGGTTTCTCAGCCAACAATAGCACTGGAGTCTAACCTGCTCTGACAGATTGCCCCCTTAAATGGTTGCTAACATAGCATACTTTACGCATTATGAATAACTTTTATGCATTAAAATGGCGTTAAGTAAAGTCCAGCGAGGACTGGACTTTTTCCATATCTGTTCTGGTAATTCAGAACACAATTCATTTTTCCAGCATAGAAATGTCAATAGTCGGAGCCCACCTGTGTACCTGCTGACTTAACTTAGCTTTTAAACATGCAATTTAACAACAACCTACACTTGTCAAATGTGACGATTTGGCATTCGCATTAAAATTGAGCATTATACGAAGAAAACAACTACCAACAGTTCCACCATAGGCTCTACAATACACTGGTTAGCAAACAGACAGTTGGATGTGAAGGGTTAGCTAGCATATGATAGTTAGGATACCATAAGCAACTTCTAGTTCACAAAACAAACTGAGAAGATTACTGTAAAGCAAGCCAGGAATCCAGAGGGTATACACTGCTTTGTTCAGAATATTTATATATTTAGCATATATCTATGCTTAAACATGCTGTAGCAAACATGCTAACACTTTGAATGGCTTATAAAGGTTGTTTTTTTTTTAGTAATGCTGAACCTCATATGCGCTTTAAATAAATATTTTGTAATACTTTACAATAACAGTACATGAATAATGATGTGTTAATATGTAAACTAAACATGGCTTTATTATGAACTAATGATAGGTTAAGGCATGTGCTAATCCTGAACTAAGTTTAACTACAATATGTCACACAAGCTCATGTGTGAATAATGGCTACCTTAATTACTTGTTAGTAAATGATTGTTTGTTAATTAATGTAATAATTACCACATTAGTTTATGCTTAATTTATCCATCATGAACTCATGATATGTTATTGTATAATTATACTGTGACTAAGGGTCACATCATCATTAATCCATTCTTAACTATTTATGAACTCCTTATTCACTTCTGTCTAGTGTGTTTACACTGAATAACAATAGAAAAAGGTTTTGTCAACATCAACAGATTTAACACAGGAGTTCATGAGTAGTTAAGAATGGGTTAATGATGATGTGCACCTCCAAGTAGTCATGACATAATTTTACATTTACAGCTCATGAGTTTGTGTTGGTTCTCATTCATACTCATACACTACGGACAATTTAGCCTACCCAATTCACCTATACTGCATATCTTTGGACTGTGGGGGAAACCGGAGCACCCGGAGGAAACCCACGCAACCACAGGGAGAACATGCAAACTCCACACAGAAATGCCAACTGACCCAGCCGAGGCTCAAACCAGCGACCTTCTTGCTGTGAGGCGAACGTGCTACTCACTACGCCACCGTGACGCAGCAATGGTCATTTTTCATATAGAAATATAAATTATGGTTATAGTTTAATTTTAAATTCTAAAATTTGCGTCTAAAATATGAAAACAGTATCCAGACTGTGATTGTCTAATTAATAAGTTTCTTCATATAAACCAATAAATTAACTCAAGTATTTAGACCTGCTTTGCAATAATTAAAAATTAGTTTTAAAGGGCACCTATTTTCCCCCTTTTTTCAAGGTGCAAGATTAATCTTTTGTGTCTTCTGAATGTGTCTGTAAAGTTTCAGCTGAAAACACCCTTCAGAATATTTGTTATACCTTTCAGAATATTGCATTTTTCTGCTCTGAACACAATGTAGCTGTTTTTGTTGCCTGTGCCTTTAATGCTAGTTCCCCCCTCCCACCGTTTCCATGTGCCTGTCAGAGTGTGCCTCAAAATCTGCCTCAGATGCGTCAGATAAACAGCACAGTGACATACATGAAGAAAGCAGATCTCACGTAACATTTGTGAGAAATACTACAATAAGAACTTTCCCAATGATTATTTGATGTATTTGTTGTGGAGTTAATTCAAGCCTTTCTGCGATGAGTCACACACAATGTCATTAAAAATTTCACACACACACACACACATACAGATACACACACATAGTGTGCACATTTAACTTTGCACTGTTTTTGCATGTTAAATGTGACAGAATACATGTTAATATCCACTGCTGTTTGTATATCTGTTATGGTAATGTACAAAATAAACTTGATTTATTTTCCACAAAGCGTCTTTTAAAGCGTCTTCTTTTATAAACTGGGCTGCGGCTGTGCTGATAAAGTAAAATTGCTGTAATTCATTACAAACATGCACTGTTTTAAAAATGTTTTAAACTTGTGAAACTCATTCTTGATCACATTTGATGATTGATGATCACAGCGACCTCAACAGATTTTTTTAAGATTTGTTAACTGAAAAACTATACAGCTGTAAAATAGTTTGGGTAACTTGTTTACAGTATATTGCTAGTTGTTGTATTACCACAGCGACTATAGAATTACTACAACTGATTACAGTATGGTTCAAAAGCACTAAAATATTTACAATAAATTACTGTATATATATTTTTTCATTTTTTATATACGGCTTCAGTGCCATTACAGTTCTACATTGTAAACAGATCCTCTATTCTCCACAGCACAGCCTGATAATGTCTTTTTAAAGTGTGAGTGTTTGGATTTAGCAGCAGTGCTCTGGAAAGGAGGGTTGAATGTTTGGGTCTCAGTGTTCCACTCTGGCACACGTCCTCATATCTATTGTGCTCTGTGTTGTGAGATTCCACATGCGTTATGTCATAGAGTTACTTTACGGCAAGGGATTGGCTTCATTCCTATGATTGAATGTTTTCCACCTTAATCTTGGATGTGTGCTAATCCACATGAGAGAAACTCTGCTGAAAAGAAAACTGGAACTGCATGAAGTCTATTATTTAATCATTGGTTTGCTTCCATTACAGATGTGTCAGAGTTACTGTAAATGAGGAGATCTCTCTCTCTCTCTCTCCCTCTCTCTTAGTCACTAATTCTTTCTGGCATGTGAGTGAAAAAGTAAATACAAACATGAATGCTCTATAGTTTCATCAATTTATAGGAATATAACAGCCTTTATTGGAAAATCCAAAATAGTTGAAACTTGAGTTTACTGGCATTCATAACTATTTACACATAAAGTAAATTACATAGGCCTACCATTCAAAAGTTTTTAAACTGGTAAAACATTTTAAGTGTTTTTGAAAAAAACATTATGCTTGCTGGTGGAAAGATTTTCCTGATCCAATTGGAAAAACTTCATCCCTGACAGCTGAAAACATATCATAAGCACTTAACTGCAAACTGCTGTAAAAATAAATAATTAAATAAGTAAATCAATTAGAAATAAAATTAATTCATTCAGGGGTGGCCACAGCGGAATAAACTGCAAACTTGTCCGGCATATGTTTTACACAGCGGATGCCCTTCCATCTGCAACACATCACTGGAAAACAACCATACACCCATTCACACACATACACTACAGACAATATAACTTCCCTAATTTACCCATAGCGGAGGTCTTTGAACTTGTGCAGGGAACCAGAGCACCAGGAGGAAACCCACTTGGACACGGGCAGAAAATGCAAACTCCACACAGAAATGCCTACTGACCCAGCCAAGGCTCGAACCAGCAACCTTCTTGCTGTGAGGCGTCAGCACTACCCACTATGCCACCATGCTGCCTTAAATAAATAAAGTTAAAAAATCCTCCAAGTAGTTCTACAGTTCTAGCTCTACAGTAGCTTGTAATTTCTCTAAATGATGTCTGACTAACTGAATAAAGCAACCCAGGCTCATTCTCTAAAACATACCTCTATATACATTTCTGCAGAGCGTCAAATACATCCCATGAGGTATGTTTTTTGTTCGATTGTTTTCACGAATCCACCAAAGGCCGCAGTGTACACTTTTTGAGATCTCAATCACACCTGCTGTTCTCACGTGAATCCACCAGAGACCACTGTTGACTGACTGACCGATCGACTGACCCACCCTCCACCTTCCCTAAACCCAACCAATAGTGTTTTAAAAAGCACCGATTAATCAGCGCCCACCCACTTCCCTAAACCCAACCGACAGTTTTAAAAAGCAATCTAGAATATTAAAACGTTTTCAGATTTTTACAGCATTCTCACGCTATTATTTACTTGTTTATTTTATTTTTTTGCTTTTATTTTTGTCCTACACGCTTTCTGGAACCGTTCTTCACCAGACTCGAACCCCGTCATTGTGGTCAACTCCTCTTTGTGTCTTAAGTCTACCAACGTACGTTATGAGCTACTGGACAAGCTGGTAGCAGCGGGGAAAGCCTCCATACGGAGATAAGCGGTCAGCTGGTGAGCAAGAAAAGGAACTGTAGTGTTTGTTTTAAAGACGAAATGCAGCCATATGTACTTCTGGCAACATAATTCACGACAATTCTACATTTTTAGAGTAATATTGGAACAAATAAATATATTAACTAATTATATTAAATAAAAATAATAGAAATTAAATTTTAAAAAATTAAACCTTAATGAATTTAATAACAATGTATAAGCGTTTGATGTTTCCAATTGATATCTGACTGACTAAATAAACAAACAAACTGAAAAATAGTATATATATAATTATTTATTTAATTATTTATTTATTTTCAAAAGTAGTTTGAAGAAAAGACAGGTCTCACAGCAAAGAGGGTCACTGGTTCGAACCCCAGCCTATGTCAGTTGGCATTTCTGAGTGGAGTTTGCATGTTTTCCCCATGTTCGCGTGGGTTTCCTCCGGGTTTACCGGTTTCCCCCACAGTCCAAAGACGTGGTACAGGTGAACTGAATAAGCTAAATTGGCCATAGTGTATGTGAGTGTGTGGCTGTTTCCCTCTGTTGAGTTATGGCTTGAAGGGCATCCGCTGCGTAAAACATGTGCTGGATAAGTTGGCGGTTCATTCCACTGTGGTGACCCCTGATTAATAAAGGGACTAAGCCAAAGAAAATGAATGAATGAGTTGTTTAAGGAGATCAAACTCCCATAATACAATTTAAAAGCTTAAATAAACAGAAAGCACACACATTTTACTGTAGACAGCGCTGAGACTTTTCTAATGTCTACTGCTTCCTATGCTTTTATCTTAAAGAAAATACCCCAAAAGAACTCATTTCAAGACACTCTTCACAGTTTTTTTCAGACATATGAAAATTGCCCATCAAAAGTCAGATTTTCAATAACTCAAATACATATCAAAAGTAGATGATCAGCACTAAATGATCTTCTAGCTCTGCTTATTAACTTTATGACCCCATACACATGTAAAGAGCGGTCACATTAATTTCTATTCATCCTCAGAAACTGCAGAAGAAACATCTGAGCCTGAGATGATACTTATTAACATCTATTAGGTCTTTAAACTAACATCACAGAAGCATGAAGTCTCCTGAGCTTTGACTAACAAGCAACAAAATGTTCCTCTTGAAAGTGCGAATTATAAGTGACATTATCATTAAGAAGTCGAAAGTAATTAGCCAGCAGCTGATACAGCTTGACTTTAAGCGCAGACGGAGTAATTCAATAGAGCCTCACTTGAAGCCATAAAGATCGACTTTCAAAAGCCGTCAGCCTTTGAACGTCTTGACAGTCTTCTCTTCTTCATTGCCAACTTTGCAGCACATCAAACGCGCCAACCGCAGTATCTTAATGCAACATTTGTTTGAGCCATACGCATTTTGAGTCACCTCAGATAGAAAGCCTTTCTATGAGGGTAAGGCAAACAGAACCGAACACTCTGCACATTGTTGTGAAGGGTGATTGCGAACAACACCGGTCTTGTCTGACGATACCCAAGACCGTGGAGAACTTGATGGATGAGGGTTTTATTTCTAAACTCGACAGGACCTGTCAGTGTAAAACTGCTGCTTGTTCCTCCGCGTAGCTCGCCAGACATTTTGGCTCCAGGGAGGTGGCTTTGCGCCTGGCTCCCTTGGAGAGCCCAAAGATTTAAGAAAACACACTATGTGAAAAGGGCATTTTCAAACGGACCCCGACACCCACCATGTAAGCCAGTGAGGTCATCGTAGTTACCTCAGAGAAACCTTTGTTAGCGACTGCTGGTTGATGAGGAGAATTTCTGGAGCTTTGCCTGCGCTCTGGTCCCACTTGTCTTATGGGAAACAAACCTCATTAAAACGCCCTAGATGTCAATTGTTTATTGTTTCGCAACAGTTCACTGTAAAACTGTAACGTCACTGTAAAAAAAAAAACATTTGTTGCTGCCATCAATTTTTACATTAATTCAAATATACATTTGAATAACAGAATAAAAAAGAACAGGGGACCATTATGTAATGCTAATGTCTTTATTAGAATGAACCAAGAATGAACAATGCTTCTACAGCATTTATTAAAGGAACTCTCCACATTTTTGTCAAAAATAGGCTCATTTTACAACTCTCCTACAAGTTAAACAGTTGAGTTTTACCATTATTGAATCCATTCAGCAATGTACAGTTCTGATGGAAGCACTTTTAGCTTAGCTTAGCATAGAGGATAGAATCAGATTAGACTATTAGCATTTCACAAAATGACAAAAAAAAAATCAATAATTTTCCCATTTAAAGCTTGATTGTAGTTACATAGCAAACATTTAAAGCTTGATTGTAGTTACATTGTGTACTAAGGCTGACAGAAAATGAAGAGTTGATTTGTCTAGGACTCTCATTGATATTAAACATCACGTGAAAGTTGGTTAGCTATATATCAATATAATCTTTGCTTTTCCTAGCTGGGCAGGCAACAGCCTTATTAAGCAATCATTAACTAAAATGAATTAAACTGACTTAAAATTCCATTCATCTTTATTTGTATACACCTTTTACAATGTAGATTGTGTCAAAGCAGCTTCACATGCATTATAAAAAATTTGAACAGTGTCAGTCCAGTTTTAAGTGAAGTTCAGTTTAGTTCAATTCAGAGTGGTTTAATTTTCACTGTTGAGAGTCCAAACACTGTAGATTAATCCATCGATGCGCAGCCCTACAAGTCCTGAACCACGCAAGCCAGTGGCGACAGTAGCAAGGAAAAAAATTCACCAATTGGCGAAAGTGAAGAATTAAAAAACCTTGAGAGAAACCAGGCTCAGTTGGGCAAGATCATTTCTCTTATGGCCAGACGTCTTGTGCAGAGCTGCAGTCTAGGCGCCGAAGGCTGGAGAACACTGGACGTCCATCATGGAGAAACCGCAGGTGGGTCACTGGCTGGTGAACAGGCTGGCCCTTCGGGAACAATGCGAGGACTCATCTGTCACTTAGGTCTAACAGGGATCGGTCTCATGCTCTTCACTCCTCCATGACCACCACAGCAGCTGCTCAGGATACGTCCTGGTCCAGGATTATGGAAACCAGAGCACCAGAGTGTAGGTGCCAGATAAGAGAAAGACCTACCGCCTACAGTTGATTTTGATATTCTGGGAATAATCAATTGTCCAGAATTAATTGAGCGTAGAGGACGTGATGGGCTATAAAACATCAAGTTCAAACACTATAACTTTAAAAAATAAAGTATATAACATATGTTGTCGTGGCTAATTAGTTATATAATTTATTTTAAAGTGTTGAAAGCAACACAGACTCATTGGATACATTTGACTATCGTTTCTAGGTAAAATGAACACTGCGGGACAGTATGACACCAACAACTTTTGGTTCTTTTCACACAAATGATATTTACAGGTATATATCTTTGAATAAAGATTTTTTTGTACAGTTTTATGCACAACACCAAATAAAAACCACAAAACATTTTAACAATGTCTATGATTCGTATCATAATCATAATCATAATCAGATGTGTTTGTCTCACCTATCTATCTTCATTTGGACAACTTGTCTGGTGCAGTCAGTTTGCTCAGTAGCTCAAGTTGCATGAAGTACAGTACTTGATCGGTAAGTACAGTGATGCAGAGGGTTCAGGTTCAAGTCCAAGGAAGCACGGTTACACCAAAAGCAGGTAAAACCATGTGGTTGACATACTGGGGCTTCTCTTGAAGAAGGATGTGTATCTGAAACATTCAACAAAAAGCAACCCTAAGTGACATATTTCAGATTTGCAAAAATATAGACAGCGTCCTCTACTGGATTTGTCATCTGAAAGCTGCAACAAAAGTACCTGGAGCAACATATTTAAAATTTCGTACAAATGCAGGCTGAAGGACATATTTTCAATGAGTTTGGTGTGGTTGAAAGAGCTGATTTGCTGCATTTATAATGGTGGCCGTTATGATTAAAGTTGTTTACTTGAGAGTCAATGTCAGATTGTCAATTAGCGGAATGTCTGCAGACAGTAAATGATTGTTGGTGATGTGCGAGGTTGCTTATTGGTACAATAACTCTTCTCCATCTCTCCCGCCCCTTTCATCTGTTGCCTGTCTGGGTGAGAAAAATTCCTGCGGCGATTGTTGTGGGGCCCACTGTGTTCACGAACAAAAGGCCTCCTCTCTCTCAGGGTGGCGGAGCGCTTGGTTTCCGGCATGAGGTCATTCAGTTGGAGAGAGAGGAAGAGTTGTCATTTAGGACTTGAATCGGAGATTATGCTGGTTTCTTGGGATGCAGGGAGGACGAGTTGGGATGGAGGGAGTTTCTGCATGTCCCAGCTTGGCCTGGTTAGTGAAGTGTTAGGTAAGGTAATGTGAACTGCACACTAAAAAAGTTAAATATAAACCAGATTACTTAATAATTTGAAAAAACTTTGGTGTAAGAAGTTATTATAGTAATTTGTTTACTTTGACCCAAAGGATTTTAATTTACAAGTTTTAAGGTTTATTGCTTATTGTCAATGTTTTCTAAGACGTTTATCATTATTTACAGCGATATTCATTGGCAATGAGCAAAGTGAACATGCAAAAGCATTACCTTATGTTAGATGTTGCTTAATGAAAAACAGAAAACCCCCGTGCACAAGGCTGCGCAACTTTATACTTCTGACACTTATTTGCTGCAAAGCAGAAGTCACCATCATGCTTTTTCTTTGGTCATTTATAAATATAAGTTCTTAACCAATGTTGCGTACTTGTGTTCTACCAAAGTTCAGTTCCAATACTCAAGATTGCAAGAACGGAAGATGCGCGATTGATATTTAGGATGCATCGAATGCAGATTTGAGTGCAGCAATTGCTTTAGAAGTCCCACAAGTCATTGCTTTTTTATCTGTATTGAGTAAAGTATATTTGTAAGGATTTTTGTGCATGTTATATATATTTAAAAGGAAAAAAAATTGTTGTGTAAATGCTGTAATCTTTAAATATTTTTCATTAAAATGCATGAAGGTCATGTAACTTTCAAGTTCGTTCTTTTGCTGTAACTTGTCAAGACCACTCTCTATGTGTTTTTGGCTTTGCTTATCTATGAGATCTAGACGATTTTGAGCTTGAGTGCCACCATATCATATTTTACTTCAACTTCTGCAGCTTAAGGCACATTAACAATAGAACCAATCTCAATGGCGACCAATATTTAATGTGGAAAATCTAACCAAAAAACAAAAGCTGTCCCAAACCGCATACTTATGCACTATTCTATGCTATTTTGAAGTATAACTAGTGTAAGTAGTGTGTTCAAAGTCCTTCTAAAAGCAAGTCAGACTTCTCGGCAGGCAGCTTGGAAATGCAGCTTTTTCTAGTCATGCAGGTTTGGCAAGGATACAACTTGGATACAAGGATACAACTACAAATCTGTCTGTCAAAAAATCTGTCAATCAATCAATCAATCAATCAGTCAATCCATCCATCCATCCTTCTATCCAACCTATTGACCATCAACCAACCAACCAACCATCCATCCATCCATCCATCCATCCATCCATCCATCCATCCATCCATCCATCCATCCATCCATCCATCCATCC
>CAIGQQ010004470.1:2262158-2289386 GCA_903798035.1 Danio albolineatus
AAAAACCTTCATTTATTTACTGCATGATGAAAACTGTGTGAAAAGATGTTTGTCTCCCTGTCAAAACATAACTAAACTCTGGTTTATCACATCTGAGTTCAATTTCTCATGCCTGATTGCTGCCACAAATGTTCGCCATTAAGAAATCACTCAAATAGGACCTGCCTGACAAAGTGAAGTAGACCAACAGATCCTCAAAAGACCATGCAGAGATCCAAAGAAAAAAAAAAGTAAAAAAAACAAAACAAAAAAAAAACTATTGAGGAATACAGACACACAAGCAAGTCAACTTCTAAATGTCTGGAAAAAAACTTTGGCGTGGCCTCGTCAAAGTCCTGATCTGAATCCAATTAATATGCTGTGGCATGACCTTCAAAAATGGTTCGTGTTTGAAAACCTTCCAATGTAAAGGAATTACAATAATTCTGCCAAGTAGTTTAGAAAATGTTTTAAATGTTATTAAAAAACTAAATGATGTAGTGTCACATTTAACACATCCTGGTATCTTGCTACAGGTTTTTTCATGTTTTTTTGGAGGATACATTCTGATCAAATACCACCAAATTGCTGTATTTTGCAAGACATTTGATGTCTATTTTACAAATATTGTGATAAGTATGAAAAATTATGGTTTTATCATAAATAGGGGCACACTTCAAATGTCTGAAGTTGAGTGAACAAAAAAAGCTCTTTTGGAATTTAGTGCTAAGAAATGATACATTAGCAGAACAAACAAACATAGTTCAACTGAAAAATAAAAATAAATTAAAATAAAACAGAGACAAATGTTAACAAAACTTATTACACACAAAATTGGAAACAGGACAGGGTGCAAAACAGTAATCATTTTAAACAAGACAAGGATCAAAACACGGCAGGACAAACAGGGAAAAATGCTTTGTAATGCTTCACAGAGAAAACCAAGACTCAGCAAAGAGTCTGTGTGAATGAGGTGTCTTTATAGTCATAATCAGTCCATCATGAGCTTCCAGCTGTGTTTGTGTGTGTGTAGAACCAGACCAGAAACTGGTTCCTCCATTTGAATTATAGTTTGAGCATTTGATTTGTCATTGAATTATTACAGGCTTTTACTTATGCTGCTGTCACACTAGTTTGAGCTTGCGAAATTCTGTCGTACGGCGCTGCAAAAAGGCGCGGGATAAAAGAAGATGATTAGACAAGCGATTGCTCCATATTAGAAAATTTCTGTCCAGAAAGGTCATGTTTTGATCCTCGATTAGTCTCACGCAGTCATACAAATGCGATTTTGCAGGTTAAAGTTCACCAAGCTTAAACTTTTCAACGCAACGAACTGCAAAACTTGCCGCACGACTTTATGTTTCCAGTTTCGCGCATTCGCGTATGTATGAATGAAAGTCTACGGCAAGAAAAGTGCAGTGTGACCACAGCTTTAGTTGATCATGAAAATTAAACATCAAATACATTTGATTTTTCATTTGAGAATGCCTTTTGATGTATTATTTGATCATTTGATTCATCATTTGGGCAGTTGTTTTAAAAGTTTGATTTATTATTTGATCTTTATAGGCATTTAAATTTTCATTTTAATTTTGTTAGGATAAAAACTTCCATAGTTAAATAACATGCTCTAAGCGTTTCTTTTTGTAGAGCCACCTAGGTAAATGTGAGATGAAAAATCACATTTAAAGTCATTAAATGTATTTTGCTGCAGTTAATAATAATGACATTCATGTTATTATTGGTGTTATTATTATTATTATTATTTTTGTCGTTGTTAGGTTTAGAAATACTGCAACCTTTGATTTTTTCAAGTGAGGAGGTCTGAGATTAACCTAAAGTAACAAGTTTTGCTCACAAAACTAATCTTTTTAACTTGAAGAAAACTCGGATTTAGGTTTAGTAAATGTGTTGAAGGTGTACAGTCATTTTTACTGATTTTTGCCAAACCAACAACAACAACAACAACAACAACAACAACAACAACAACAACAACAACAACAGAAAACCAATCATTTCAACATTTTCAAGTTGGATTTTTTATAGTGTAGTCTTTTCTAATGTAAGTTCTAATGTAAATAAAGAGTAAGAAAGCATTGCAATTGATTCGCACTGTACAATTAGACAAAACCATTTATTTTTTTTCAATAGTTGAGACAAAAGACATTCTGTAGCGGCAGGACAACAATTCCACTGTCAACAATTGCAGAACCCGATTCATTGTTTGCCTTTCAAATCTACATAATCAGCACTTAAAAAATGGTCATTGTCCTGGAAAATACAAGCCAGTTTGAACCAAGTGACCTCATCAAAACAGGGAGACTGACAAAACTGTCTGCTTCCCCCTGAACTTCCTGTTGTGAGGCAGAGACCCTCAATCCCTGTTTGCCGTCCAGCAGCTCTTCCTGTTTTCCACACGCCTGCTGGGAGTTTGTTATTGTCATCTACCACAGCTGGGCTCTGGTTGGACACGTTCCCTCAACACACACACACGTCCAAACACATGACAGGAGTACAAAATAAGACCTGAAATCCAGGCCAATCCTTCCATTTCTGAGTTTATGCTGCATTGTGTTACATTTTTGGTGATGGATTTACATTTCTATTGTATCACTGGAATAAAACAAAAATTAAATAAACTTTTAAAACTAAAATTTAACTGTAATAAAGTCACAAATAAATTCAATTATAAACAAACAAACAAAAAGGGTTGCTGGATAAGTTGGTGCTTCATTCCGCTGTGGCGACGCCAGATTAATAAAGTGACTAAACCGAAAAGAAAATGAATGAATGAAATGAATTACATATTGAATGAAATTAATAATTAATCAGAATTATATAAATTAGAATACAATCAGCTTGTTTACAACCCATAACCCCCCATCCAACCACCCCCCAACAATTTTATTTGACTTAATTTTAAATAGTAGGGTGGAGAGGAGATGCCGACACAAATGGCATGTAAACAGACCGTGGGGGGAATTAGTGAAATAGTGATCAAATAGTGAAAAGTTATACTGTTTCCCTAAAAAAAATATATATATAATAAATAAATAATAACGATAAAAAAAACAAAAAGAAAAGAATCGAACACATACATTAGGAATGGATTTAGCAGAAAATTTTGCCAGTTTTAAACCTTGACTTTTCCAAACCGCTGTATATTTTGAAAACGGTTATCGTCCCATGCCTTGCCAAGGTGCAGGTAGGTGTGCAGGTGTCTTCGAGTAGTGCTTCCCAGGACAACGCTGATCCATTGGGCGACCTGCCACAATATTATATACAAAAATAACATTAAATGTATAATTACACAACATAAATGAATGAAAGAAGGAATGAATAAGTAAAGTGGCAAAAAAATAATGGTCACACTTTATTTTGATGGTCCGTTTGTTGAATTTAAGTTACATAGATTATAAGTGACTGTTAGGTTGGGGTTAGGGTTGGGGTTAGGGGTAGGGTTAGTGTAAGTTGACACGTACTTGATAAGTTTCTTATAGTCAGTTTAATGTCTGTTGAATGTCAGTATCAACAGATATTAAGTAGACAGTCTATTGATACTCAAATGGACCATCGAAATAAAGTGTTACCAAAATAATTTTACCCAAAATGTAGCTAATTATTATAAAATTAAATCTGAAACATAATACAACAACTTTCACATTTAGTCATAAATTAAGTGTTTGACAAAAATAAATAAATAAATAAATCTAACAATCAATATTTAAATTCTATCATTTTAATTTTAGGTAAAAAAAACTATAATAAAGACAAAAAGTAACAGTGTTAAAAATTAAATAAATATAAAATATTAAATTCTTATCAAATTAAATAAATATCAAAAAGACAAACATTAAACTTTTTAAAAATGTCATATTAAATTAAATAATACAAACAAAAATGATTAATTAAAATATTACAATATTTGCAGGTGAAAAACGAAAAGGTTTACTGCAAAATAATGTCACAACGACAAAATATTTGATATATTTCAGAAAAATATTCTCTCCAATGAACTAAATTTGATAGAACTGATATTGAATTTCACTTTGAAAATGTGCTACACAGAGTGCACTCATCCCTCCTAATGGCAGATGTTCATATCTAGGGAAAAGACCTGAAATACAATGCGATTTTTGGGAACACTTCCTTCCCCCTTAAGTGGCGATCCTGACAGATCCTCAAATAAATATTTGAAACAGTCGCATCTGGTTCTCCATCCAGAGGAAGGAGGTCAGTGAGGACGAAGCTCACTTGTTTTGACACGTCGCTCGTGTGTGATGATGTCAGTAACATTTGACCCTGACCAATAGCCAGCACTTCCTGCAAAGCCTGAAGGCACGAGTGTCCGCTCAGATCTGTCAATGCACACATCCTGTGCACACATCAGCCTGAGAACTGCGAGTCATTCAGCGCTAATTCCAGGCCCGTAGCCAGATATAAAGCCATTGAAGTCATTTTTGTTTTATTCAAAAACAAAATGTGACCTTTTTTAAATGAAAAGTTGTTTATGATTATGTTGTTGACTTGCAGTAGCTATATTTCCAACTAGACATGAGACGATAACTGGTTTACAAAATATCAGGGTTCTATTTAGGTTTTTTTAGGGCAGTATCAGTATCTCCAGCAGCAAAGGATCCTCCACATCAAAAACTACTGGTCAACCCACAATTCAGGAAACAACTGAAAAACAAATCACTTACACACCAACACACAAGCATGCTATAGACCTAAACAGAGCAGTGCACAATTTATATCTTTCAAGAGTTCACACTTAGCTGATGATTGATTATAAAGCTTGTTTGGCATGCTGTCCTCGAGCCCGGGGCTCCCTCCCGTTTGCAACGTGAGATGAGAGTTTGAGCTCAGGTAGCTAATAAACGGATAGTGATTGCTATGAAAAGATGACTACTTACTAGGAGCATGTCTATGGTGCCAATTTGGATTAGTCAATTAACTTATGTTGCATGTTTTTGGACGGTGGGAGGAAACCGTGGAACCGCAGGGAAACCCACGTGAGCACGGGGAGAATGTGTAAACTCCACACAGAAACGTCAGCTTGCCTGGTGAGGACTAGAACCAGTGATGTTCTTGCTGTGAGGCAACAGTGCTAACCACTGGGCCACCGTGCCACCCATCTAAGGAGGGGGAGTAGGGGTGGAAGGGGGGATTCTTCAAAATGAAGATGGCTGTGATATGGAACTTAGGGTATTTATGGTGGCTTAGGAATCATTAGATTGGTGAATCATAAATTGAATAATGCGGGCAGCTGCAAGCAATCATAAACACGTGATCCTCTCAAAATTAGTTTATAAATAAACTTTACAAAGAAAACAAAGATATCCATAGATGCCTTGTTATGTGAAATCCAAGTTTTTGAATCTATTAAAGACAGCAGATGAAGAATGAGTTATTGAATTATTTTATTTATTTAGCTATTTGAAATGTTTCTTAAGTAAAATGTATTGGGCCCTATCATACACCTGGCACAAGGTGCAAGACCTGTTTGGTGTGTTTTGTTCAGACCAGATCACAAATCACATTTTACTTTTGCGCCATGTTGTTTAAATAGCAAATCCATTTGCGCCACTTTGTGGACTCATGGGTGTTCTGGTCTAAAAAGGAGGTGTGTTAAGCATGTTTAGACTTTCGCCTGGCACCGCGTTGTGGACCTCCGCTGACTGCGCACGCACCTCACGAAATGGATGAGGCTTTTATACTTGACGTGTTTACTATAGTGATATTCTTTGAAATGACAGGGGGCTTCAAAAGAAACAGACCGTAAAATCAGACAGATAAATAGAGAAGTAGAAAGTTTCCACAACTACGTCATATTATTAATGTTGTTGAAGATTTTTAAACTAATTATTTTTATTATTTTTAAAAATAATTTGAATGATTAGAAGAATTTG
The DNA here is from genome assembly GCA_903798035.1 of Danio albolineatus. Lineage (NCBI taxonomy): Eukaryota > Metazoa > Chordata > Actinopteri > Cypriniformes > Danionidae > Danio > Danio albolineatus. The sequence goes on from CAIGQQ010004470.1 coordinate 2,268,050, forward strand.
TAGAACCATTCAGGGTTTTTAAAAATCAAACTTTGATGCATCACTTGCTTTTGTTCATATCTTGGACTGTTCTACCTATTACGGTTTATTAAAATATTAATGACAACAGAACATGGGTTGCTCTAAAATATATATTTTTTACTATGGCAAGAATAAAAGCAAGAAAAGTACACTTACTAAATTATACTGTATTTTTAGATTTAGCCCGCTCCGTTATTCACAAATTACTTATAATTGCTAGTTTCTGTCCTCTACTTAAATGCTAAAAAGGCAATGATGGTCCAACATTCCTGACCATTATCACCTATAAAGCCTAGGTAAATAGGGCATCAGTATATTGTGAACCGATTCAAAATTCAAATATTCCTTTCCAGTTATCAAAGAAATAATTTCATTCTTAATTATAGTTTTGTAACTATTAAATTGTTTTAAATTCAAAATTGTAACATATACATCAGTCTAAAACCTATGAAAACATATTCTGTAATTGTGTACCTGGGCCATGGCCTCTTTTGGCTTTTGGCTTATCCCTCAAGTTTTTCCAAATTTTTTAACAAAAAAAAAAAGTTTGGAAAACTTCCTTTTCCCCTACTGTTTAATTTCTATCCAAGAATTATTGTTCATCTGTTTACCCCTATGATCATGCATGGACGGATTATAAAGGTGTCAATTTGACAACACACATGCACGTTATTTCTCACAACACATGCAACTACAGTAATTGGCTGCCATACCGCAGACTATAGTGGAAATGTGTCAGGAGACTCCAAATTTGATGAACTCAACTGCTTCCTTTGTAGAGTGAGCATTGTCGGAGATCTGAGATGTGAGTTTTTTGTATATTTTACGGTTCCTTACTGTTTTTATAATTTTAGTCCCACTGATTTACCAACTTTAACAATTAACGTTTAATGAAACATTCTTTTTAATGCCATGCTGTTAAGAGTTTCTCGCATAATGTGAACAGCACTGAGCTAATCATTGCATGTTAAGAATTATGGTCATTTCAAAATGGCTTGGATTTATAAGCTTTTTAACTTAACCATCAGTCTTACTGATCAGTCACATATATAGTTCTTTTTGAATCATTTTTAGATGTGTTTGTATTTCTAATTCACATCCGATGCACAATGGGTTGCCATGAGGGTGCTTGTCCAATAAATTGACATGATAAAATCACACATATTGTGCCTTTAAGCATCAAAGGAAACCCCAAAATCATTTACTTACTCACCTTTTACTTGTTTCAACAATTTGTTTCACACAAAAGAAGATCATTTGAAGAAGGATGACCTCTAACCATTGACTTCCATAGTATTTGTTTTCCTACTACAACCCCAAATCAGAAAAAAGTTGGGACAGTATGGAAAAAAGTAAGCAGTGATTTCCAAATTTACTCTGACTTGTTTTTCATTGCAGACAATATGAACACAAAATATTTTATGTTTTGTCTGGTCAACTTTATTTCATTTGGAAATATACATCCTTTCCTGTCATTCAGACCAAATTCCAAAAACGTTGAAACAGGAGCAGTTTAGGGCTAGTATCAGGTGATTTGGTTAAATAATGATGTGATTTGAAACAGGTGATGTCAACAGGTCATTGTAATCATGATTTGGTACAAAAGCAGCATCCAAAAAAGGTCTAGTTCTAGATGCCAGATTAGATGGGCAGAGGATCTCCAGTTTGCCAACAAACACGTGAGAAAATGATTGAAATGTTAAAAAATGATGTTCCTCAAAGAAAAATAGGAAGACATTTAGATATTTCACCTTCAACAGTGCATACCATAATTAAAAAATTCAAAGAATCATGAGGAATTTTTAGTGCATAATGGTTAAGGGTGGCGTGATCACTGATCCCTCGGGTGGCGTTGCATCAAAAATTGTCATTCATCAATATCACCACATGGGCTCAGGACTACTTTGGCAAACCTTTGTCAAGTACCACAATAGTTACAGTACATCCACAAATGCCAGTTGAAACTGTTCTGTGCTAAAAGTTCTCTGGGCTCAGAAGAATCTGGGATGGACTATCACACAGTCGAAACGTGTGCTGTGGTTAGACGAATCAGTATTTCAGGTATTTATTTGGAAGACATGGACGCCGTATGATTTGGACCAAATAAGAAAAGCATCATCTAGACCAGGGGTCACCAACCCTGTTCCTGGAGAGCTACCTTCCTGCAGATTTCAGTTGCAACCCTGACCAAACACACCTGTCTGTCATTTTCAAGTGTTGCTTCAAGTCCTGTTAATTGGTTCAGGTGTGTTTGATCAGGGTTGGGGCTGAATTCTGCAGGAAGGTAGCTCTCCAGGAACAGGGTTGGTGACTCCTGATCTAGACTGTTACCAGTAACAAGTCCAAAAGCCATCGTCTGTCATGGTAGGATGCTGTGCCAATGCCCTTGGCAAAGGTAACTTGCACTTCTGTGACAGCACCATTAATGCTGAAAAGTACACAGAGATTTTGGAGAACAACATGCTGCCTTCAGGAAGACATCTTTTCTAAGGACACCCATGAATATTTTAGGAAGACAATGCAAAACCACATTCTGCACACATTACAAAGTCCTGGCTGTGGAGGAAGAGGATACAGGTAGTTAAATGGCCTGCCTGCAGTCCCGACCTGTCTCCAATAGAGAATGTGTGGTGCATTTTGAATTGAAAATGTGACAACTAAGAGCCCACCTCAGAGCCCAGACTTGTTTGAAAGTCTGAAACACTTCATTACTCGTTGTCTTCAGTCCCTAAACATCTTTTAAGTTTTGTCAAAAGGAGTGGCAACATTACAAAGTGGTAAATACTTTACTGTTCCAACTTTTTAAAAATGTGTTGCAAGAACAAAATTTAAAAACATGATTATTTAAAAAAAATAAAAATAAAAATCATGATGAACACATTAAATAATGTTTGTTATATTGTGTGCAATGAAATACAAGTCAAAATAAGTTTAGAAGTCACTATTTTATTTTATTTTTTGTGTGTTTGCCACACTGTCCCAACTTTTTCTGATTTGAGGTTGTGTGAAATGAGAATATATGAGAAGTATCTTAAAAAAAATTAAAAATAAATAAATAAAAAAATAAATTGTAAATTTAGATTTTGGGTGAACTATCCCTTTCAGTAAGACAAACGCAATGTTCATCATCATAATATCTGCATGAAACTGTAAAACACTATTAAAATAGTAGCTTAATAACACCCATACAACATATCTGTGGAACAACAGAAATGAAAACAGTGATAAAGGTGAAGGCTATGCTATTTGATTAATTGTAGTAGCTAACCATTTACAAAGTCAAGCTAAAAGTATTAATGTATTGGTGCACGAAACAAACCCTTTTTAAAAGCTGGCTATGAATTAATTCTACCATTATTGAGGCAAAAGCTTGAATAACATTTCTGCAAAACAAAACTGGTAAGCTGTTTTTGAGTGTCTTGTATGTTCGATCCATGTTATTAGAAGAGAAACAAGAAAGCCTGGCCATGTCATTAAATCTTAAGTAGGTCTTGAGCAGCAAAACAATAAACAAGCGTATAGATCATTCACAAATACATTCAGCCATTAAATCAAGAGCATGAAAAGGACTTTGTTTACTTGGTTGGTTCACGTAAGGGCAATTTATTGGATGCTTAACAAGCTTAATCTCTGTGTTCTTGGTTTCCACTGACGGCAATGCTCACTGATGCAAACCATGAAGGAAATGAAGGTTCAAAAAATAGATTTAACTTAGATAAAATTCAATGTTACATTTAAAAAAGGGGGTAGATATTTTTTTATTTTTTAAATTGACTGTTACGTAAAATACAAAATGGGTAGAAAATATTAAGTTCTTTGAAAAACGTTTGCTGTCACAGTTGTCTTTCACAGTCATTAAATATATTGGGTATATGTGGGTATATTTTTTTTATTGAAAATATTATTTATTTATTAAATAAATATAATTTATTTGACTATGAAAAAAATCTTGAAAAACAGCGGGATTTTAAAATTGTGCTAAATACACTTAATTTAAACCTTTAAATGATTTAATAAATCTTATAAATAGTCATTTAACTTATAAAATGTAAAAATAGGTAAACAAAATACTACAGTTATGAGAAAAATTGATATTGTTTACTGTAAAATAATGTCAGAGTGGCAGTCATAAATAATAAAAATAAGAAATAAGACATTTACTCGGTTCATGTAAGGCCAACTTATTGGACTCTTTACGGCTTAATTCCTACATTCTTGTTTTCCACAGGCAGCAATAATCACTGATGCAACAGAAAACAAGAACAAAAAAAGAAAATATTTCATTTTTAAAAATTAAACATGGAGTAACTGTAGCAAATATAGCCCAAATTTGTACCTTTTTTCAAAAATGAAACTAAACTTTTAAGCATTTTTTGTAAAATATAATGTTAAATTATATAACAATGAGTAGTTATTTGTGGAAAATGGAAAAAAATAATATATTATAAAATAATGTCTCAGTGACTAACTGTTAGGAAGTTTGTTCACTGAGTTGGTTTATGTAAAGCCAATTTTTCAGCCCCTTAACAGGCTTAATCCCTCTTGTTTTGCAAGCGGAGTAATGCTCGGTGATGCAAACACTAAAGCAATCGTGTACAGTAGCCCTACTTACAGTAGCTGCTATGTTGCTGGAGGGACTTATTGAAAAGCAACACAATCAAGAAAGATACAAAGCTGCCATATTAGTATGCCATTAAGATCTCACAAGTTTGCAAATGTAAAAACAAAAATGTGGACATCTGGACACCAGTTCTCTTGATGCTTATAGACAGGGCAGTAGCAGGTTTAATCAGCTTGACCATATTTTAAATACCATTAATGAATGAACCCAAGAAATAGAACATATTAGCATCACAGTGATTTTTTTGTCATCTTTGTGAATGTGTAAACAAACAAATAAAATTAGACAACAGAAGAATAGAAATGTATGCATTTATCTAAAGTTTTTAGTATGAATAAAAGTAGAATGTTTACATCAACACATCAAGCATGGGTAAGCTTGTTGCTAGCATGTTTAAAGTTTACTAGTTGTTAACAATTTACCATTCTGTTTAACATCAGCTAGCATTTAGATGCAACTAGCATGTCTAACACATTGGTAGCTAACTAGCAAGTTGCTATGATCCTTTATTATATTATTTGTATGTTTGTAGGAACATTGCATGCACAAATAAGCATGTCACTAGCTTATTTAATTATTTGTTAATATAAATTGACATGTTAGCTTGTTGTTATCATGCTTTAAATTGTTGAAGCAAATGGCTAGCATTAAGATGCTACTAGCATGAGTCTGTCCAGTATTCTAGCATGTTTAATGGCTAAATAAATGGCATTTTTAACAAATTGCTTGCATGTTTTGCCACACAGAGTTGATAATCATAACATGTTAACTCTTCAATCACAGTAAAAATCTAGGTGTTTACACAATTACAATGAAAAGATGTAAATTAAACATTTTTATTATTAGAAAACCTTTTCTCACAAATTTGTAAAATGAACAACTTATTATTATTATACTGAATTGCTAGCATATTTACATCAAACTTAGCTTGCTTACATGTTGTTAGCTTGATTTAACACGTGTTAGCACATAGTTAGCATTTATATGTTGGTTTTGTGTTACTACAAATGCATTAAATGCTGATCGTAACACGTTTTAACAAATTGCTGGGATGAATTAGCATGTTACCACACATGAAGTGACTGAACTCATAAATGTCAAACAAAAAATGTTAATTTCTATATAATTAAAACTCTTGCGATCCTATGCTAAGCACAAACAGGAACACCATAAATAAACACCACACATAATATAATATATTATCATTACCTATTTATAACACTGACTGTAAGCTCCTACATGTGGGTGCTCACTGAAGTGAGTGGTCAGGCCAAAACACATGCTTTGCACATGTCTCTCATTAAGCTGTTGTGGTATGCTTTTTATTTGCTCATCCCCAAATATTTGAGGTCACAAGGTGGGCGAGTGCATGTGCTCTTTTTACACGAGGCCTCCAGACCTCTGCATACCATAGCTGAGCGGCTAAGCAAAAGCTTTAGCACCACAAACTTATGCATCCAGAGCTGTTATTAGAGTGAAAGCAGCAATATTGCTATATAAAAAACTGAGCTTTCATTAATGACAGTTTTTTGAGATTCCTAACAGGCCTAACCTCTATATGCTTTTGTTTATAGGCAGCAATGCTAGCATGTGCTTTAGCATTTTTAACATTTCGTTAACTTAAAATTATAAGGTTCTATCTGACATTTTTGTCAAAATTGACATATTCTTATTAATTGACAACCTATTTACATTATTGAGTGTTTTTTTAAATAAGTTGTTTACATTTGAAGACTTTTTATTTAAAAAACAAATGTTACATGCGCACTGTTTGCTATGGAATGCAAAAACGTTGAAGCTCAATATCTCAAAATCATTCAGAACGCAGATAGAAACTTATAATTCCAATGTGATGATTTGTAGAATGGTTACACACGGCAAGGATGAATTAGCATGTTGCTAGCACTTTTATCTTGTTAACAAATTAGCTTGTTTTAATATGTTTTATGGCTTCATAGTATTTTGATGCAGCTAGCATGTTTAACATATTGTTAGCATTAATCAGCAAGTTGCTTAACATGTCGCTTAGATGTTTGTAGGATGTTTCAAAAATGTGAATTAGCATACCATTTAGCATTTTAGCCAGTTAATATACATTTATAGTTGAGTGTGTTTTAACCTGTTTTAGTGCATGGCTAGCATTTAAATGGTACTAACTTTTATAAAATGAAATATTTTATTAGTTTAAATGAGTAACAGGGTTGCAAGTAAAAGTGAATACAATTTAATAAATGTCAAAAATAAACAAACTTTTAAGTTTAATAAATAAACTTTTAGAAAATGTGACATTACACTATATAAAAAAAATATACAAGTATAATACTTGGGGGTATATAATGTCACAGTGTCTGAGACTACTAAATTCATTTGATCAGTTGGTTCATGTAAGGCCAATTTTTCACATTCTTAACAGGCTTATCCTTAAATTCTCGTTTTCCACCAACAGCAATGCTCACTTATGTAAGCAATAAAGGAAAACAAGCTGAAAAACTAACATTTCTTTTTTATTATTAAATCTAAAACATGATTAGATTTAGTTATTTAGAAATGATGCCTAATTTGAGCTTTTGAACAGTTAAATATACATTCAGCATTTAAAGCAGCACTATTCCTATTAAAATCTGAAATATCATTACCATCCTGACATGTCATTTCGAGATTATTTGAATAGATTGAGACTGTCATGCTGTCCCACCGCAGGGCTCTTCTGGTCTGGCACAAATTGTGCTATATTGAGAGACCTCATGTGCCCTATGAGGCAGAGATATCTAGCTGGCACCTTTGGCACATACTGGACAGATGCAGAGATAGACACATACCCTTGAGAGAACAAGCCTGACCTCAGATGACTGCATTAACCTCCATCCACAATGGGAATGACTCCATGCATTGTTTCACGAGCCATTGTGGTTTGTCAGAGTTTCTTTTTTCTGAAACAAAAGGATGAAGACAGTAAATAAGTCTCATTTGTAAGTCTGCTTTGAATCAGTACTGATCAATAGGCTGGTTTTCACCCAGGGCACAGTAAAACCAAAACAAGACTGAAGTGACTTTAAACTTCAAAGACAAATAGCTTACATTAGCTTAAGTCCTCAGAATTCAAGGTGGTGTCGATTTGTGAACAAGCCATCGGCATTATGAGAATGTTGTACATGATGAAATTGGAATGAGATGAACATTTACTACAGATGATAAGATTTAATGTATATTAGTGAACAGTTTATCTGTACATAAATCTGTAAATTAAAATAATTATATTATACTTTATTAATATTTTTCTTCCATATTGTAACATAAATCTGAGTGATGTGGCTTCTTATATAAAAAAAAGTATGTCATACCTATCCAATCCTTTAGGAAAGTTACCTTAAGCTCTGCCTGTTTATTGAAATCTGCTCACATTCAGATCTGCACATTCAATATTATTATTATTATTATTATTATTATTATTATTATTATTATTATTATTATTATTATTTGGCTCAGATGTTTATTTGCATATTTTTATATGAATATTGATTTTTGAATCACATTTAACTCAAGTAATGTCACAGATTGTCATTTGGGGTGAGCTGCATGGGGTAACAAATGAGCTAATGCTGCTAGAATCGTCCTCCTGCCATGTTTATGGACTTCACAAATGTCCAATTTTGACTTAAATTTAGTTTTTTTCGATGGCCTTTGATTGTTAAGATTACCAAGAACAGTTAATAACACAAGTTGAAATTGTGTCAGTGAATAAAAAGTAGAAATACTTTATCGATTTTTAAATAATTATCATAAAAAATAAAAAGTCTGATATTTAGGATCTTAAATGAAAGACATCAGGAGCTCACAGAAAAGCTTAGAGTCATAACTATGCCCCCCATATGCCCCCAAATTAATATATTTTAATTCAATTTGAACTACGTGCAGATGTGAAAATAAGACAAAACTAGGGAGCAGGAAACTATTGAGTTTTTGACCAACTGTCATACTTTCTGAACAAGCACATTTCATCCTTTTAGGTCACACTTTATTTTGATGGTCCGTTTGTTGAATTTAAGTTACATTGCAACTAATTCTCATTAGATTATAAGTAGACTGTCAGGTTGGGGTTAGGGTTGGAGTTAGAGGTAGGGTTAGTGTAAGTTGACATGTCCTTGCAAAGTTTCTTATAGTCAGTTAAATATCTGTTGAATGTAGACAGTCTACTAATGCTCAAATGGAACATCAAAATAAAGTGTTGCCTAATTTTATTTTCTCTAAGTGAAATTCTGAAGTTACTACAATAAAGAAAAACCTCGAATTTAATGCAAATTATAGTAGTAAATTAACACGTTCCTAGCCTAAGCTATCATGTTTTAGCACATTACGAGTTCAAGTTCATTTAGCTGCTGCTAGTATGTTTAACACATTGGTAACGTGAATTAACATATTTTAAGTTTGTTTCAAAACATGGCTAATGTGTTTTAGCATGTTGCTAACTAAGAAAGGAAAAGTGCTGTTTTGTTTACTGGGAAGACAGGAAATGACTGAATATATATGTCAAAATGTACAGCTAATCTATTTAGTGAAAATGACCCAAGTTAATTTTTTAACATAACAGTTCTTTTACTGTTTACGGCAACATGTATAAGAAATATGACAGCAAAAAAAAAAAAAAAGAAACAAAAATCAGTGGATCTGTAAGGACAGCAGTCATAATTATGTACTAGAAGGGAAATAAAACTAAACACCTCAACATTGCAATAAATCAAGGTCGACAAAACAGCTTTTAAATATCTAGAAACACTCCCGTCTCAGTTAATCTAAAGTGTACATAAAAGAGCATAAATAAACCAATGTCCTTCAGAAAGTTCCCTTGAATAGAAAAAAAATAATATTCACCTACTTTCACTGTGCCTCATTCAACCGTGTCACCATGTCACTAAGGTTAACGTGAACTTTAAAAAAAACATAGGAAAAAAACGGTTCCATTTTTAGCACATCATTGTTGTGTAAACACACCCTTACATATTGCCATCAGCACTTTTACAAACCTATGCACATACAGTACTACTAAGATATCTGTGCGATATGAATCACCAGCCTAATAATAAGTAAAGAGTATAAGTTTACATTGTGGCAGCTTGTGACACTGCACTAGTTGTACTGACATTTCATCCCATCGAATTCTAAGCATGGTTTGCAAGAGGCACTACAGGCTAGCGAAAATGTTTCTGTCCTGAGGTGACCCACATGATGTTATTTTCAGTCTAAACATATTTAGCTCTTACCCATGGAGCTCATTCTGCTTGGCAGTATAAGTTTTTGCTTATTGGCAGCATCTGTTATTCATCCCAATAACTGAAGACCTTGTGTACATCTGTGTCACTGCAGCAGATTTAAAAACAAAACTGACTAAGATTGTTAGGCCCACTGTTGATAATCAATTAAACTGCTAAAACTATTAAACTATTAAACAATGTTGCACAAACCAAACACTTTTGATAACCAAGAAAAGTGCTTGTAATGCAAGTCAGTTTAATTCTTCTCTTGAGTCTTGAATTTGTCAACAATAATTCTCCTTAAGTAAACCCGAAATATAGATACTTTTAATAAAACGTCAGGAAATAGTCTCTATAAGCAGATCAGATATTCTTGAGTGTAATTTTAAAAAATGGTAATAGGGGATTGTCTTCAGAAACATTTTTTGTTATGCTGGTTGAAAGTCTCTACATCCTGATAGCAGTCATTAAATGAAGTGCTCCAAATTTATTTACAGTGGGGGAAATAAGTATTGAACATGTCACCATTTTTCTCAGAAAACACATTTCTAAAGGTGCCGTTGACTACAATTTTTCACCGGATGTTGGTAACAACCAAATTCCTCCATATATGCAAAGAAAACAAAACTTATTAGCTCACAAATGAAGTTATGTGCAATAAAATGAAATGGCACAGGGAAAAATTTTTAAACACATGAACAAAGGAAGGTGTAGAAAGGCAGTGAAAGCCCAGACAGCAGCTGAAATCTCTGAGTAGTTATTCAGCAACCCTCTGCTCTTCCTATTGTAAATGAATATTGGCTGCAGTCCAACATCTACATTACCAGCATGATGAAGATGAAACCAGTGTGGACATTTCAGCAAGACAATGATCCAAAACACAACTAAGGAATTCTCAAATGGTTCAGAGAAAGAAAATCAAGCTGTAAAATGGCGCAGCCAATCACTTTACTTGAATCCAATAGAAAGTGCAAAATAAAGATCAGATTTGAAAGACATGACCCACGGAACCATCAAGATTTTTACACTATGTTGAAGTCTGTGAAAAACTCACTGCTGAGCAATGCATTTAACTTCATTATCCATATGAGAGGCGTCTTTAAGTTGCCAAAAAAGGCTTTCATATAAAGTATTAAAAACATTTCAGTAGTTCAGTTCTTTCACTTTCTGTCATTCCATTGTTATTACACATAGCAATTTTTTGTTTGTATTGTTTGGGTTTTTTACCAAGATGTGGTTCAATTCCATAATAACAGCTCCTTTAGAAATATTGTTTCCAGGAAAAAAACATGGCATGTTCAATACTTATTTAGTATATACAAATCTATATTCTGTGAAAGGTGTAGGACCAAGAAATGTTTGTCCAAGAAGTTTTTGGAGCTCATTTAACCCAGCAGTTAGGCCATTTTTAAAAAGTTGGGTTAAAAAAATCACAATCCTGCATTCTTTTTGGGTTAAAACAACCCTTTTTTTGACCACGCTCTGAGTCTCTCTGTTTTATGTTACATATTGTAGCGAAGATTGTCCAGTGTGAGTTGATGCATTCAGGAAGTATCCATGGGTTTAGAAGGATGGATTCATCAATTTGTATGGTAGGAAGTAATGCTATCAGGCTAACTTTAGAATTTTTGAAGATCTCCTACCATACCTTTAAGATGGTGATCCATGGGGCAACTTTTTGAGCAATGTTGCTAGACAATATTGAAGAGCAATGTTGCTTGGCTACTTTCCCTATCAGGAAAATGGTATCTGGATCTGGCCACCCTAATTAGTTACAGTATCTCACCTTGTTGCTCATCGATGGCATAAATCATTGGCCAAAGTTTCCTGGCAACATTGCGCTGTGTATCACCACCTTTAAATTTAAGTAAAAAACATCACTCCTAAAGAGCTCAAAGACTCACATTTGAACGAAAGTGTCACCTTGAGTCGTTTAGAGATATTGCGCAACCAAAATGGCACATTGGTCTGACAAGCATTTGAATTCTGCCCTTTCAGACTTGGCAACTGTTTAATCATGTTTCATAACATCATGCAAATATAATTTCATGGTCTAAACATGCCAAATATATATATAGATATAAATTACATGAACATGAAAGCTTTTTTAATACTGAGCTTAAAGTGTAGACAAAACAATCATTACTCAGTGCATAGATACGGAATATAACAACCTCAGACTTATTGGAAAGATACCTCCGAATAAATGTTGGTGAAATGTAAAATGTGCTGCTCCTTATTCATTGCAAATTTTAGATGACATATTCACTAATAGGCACAAATGGGCTAATCTAAAAGTATTTTTATGGTATGTTTTGTAGTACATTTCAGATTCACATTCTTCTTGCACATGAGCATGTGGAACTTGTCAGATCACCTTGACAAGCGAACCTTGGATTTAAATCCGTCTGTAAACACCCAACCACAAGTGTTTTCAAAAGCAAATGTGAGAGAAATGTGCACTAGGACCATGTAATTTTACCTTGATTTTACAACACCATACAAAGTGAGCTACCAGGCAAACTGACCATACCAGAAATGTTGTCCTAATGAAATTAGATCGATGAGGCAAGTGTATTTAATTACAAATCATTGACACCATTAAGTTGTTGGTATTTGTTTTCTGTTGTGCAAAGAAGAACATGAAAAGAATGATTTATTCTTTGATAATGTGTACCTGTTAATATAATTAGTGTGCAACAAGATAAAAGTTGTTATGCCATACTGCACCATAGTGTTCATTTTATCTGAAACTGCAGACTGCATTTAAATGTGTTTAAGTATGTTTTTCACAGAAATGTCAGCTGATATACATGTTTGCAATGAACCTGTGTTTCGATATAAAAACTTCAAAAATAAATAGAAAATGCTTTATTTTGCAACATCAAACCCAGTTTCCATGCAGCTATCTGTTTTTAAGAGAAATGTATCATGTGTCATGGTTTTCCAAGAACAACCCACCATGAGCCATTATATTGAATTAATCCAAGCTGATATTTATTCAATTATCTTCTGATGTGTTCTGCAAGAAAGAAAGTCTGAATATATTGTAATACCATGGCAGTGAGTAAATGGTGATAGAATATAAATATTTTGTGTGAATTGTTCCTTTAACTTAATGAAATTTTACATTTATTGCCTTGAGGCAAAATAAAATGCTAAAAATAAAAAGTATATATATTTTTTGCCACTAATATTATTACAAAGGTTCAGTCCATTTAAGACACAATCACTTCTTTCCTCTCCTTAGGAATCCTGAGAAGAAATGTCCACACAGATCCATTCCTTGGAAACCCCTTCATTTGCTTAGAAGGTTTCCACATGTTTCCAGCAATGGTGTATTCCAGAGTCATGGTGCGGTTCAGTGTGAACACAGAGTCTCCTCTCACTATAGATGTAAACAGTGCCCCCTTGCTATTGCCGTAGTGCCCAGACATTGATGTCCATTGTCCTGTGGTGATGTTGTAGCAATCCATTAAACAGCGCAGGAAATCATCTTTGGGACCATTGCGTATGACATAAAGGTTGTTTCTGTGGGCCACCATACAGTGTCCATAGCTCTGGTGCTTCAGAAGGGTACTCACCAGGACCCATGAATCTTGTTTTGGGATATATTCGTAGATTTCATTAGTGTCCATTGGCTTCCAAAGACACACAAATATTCGGCTCATGGCATTGGTGCATGCAATCCCCGCTACCGGTCGAGGTAAAGGTGCTGCAAAAGTCCACTCCTTTGTGGCAACATTATATATCTCAACTGAGGACATGATGGTTCTTCCAGACTCTCCTCCTATGGCGTAGAGGCTCCCTTCTATCCCAGTTAGCGTGAAGTTGTACCGTGGCTGTCTGGGGCCTGGCAGCAAACTCCAGGTATTGGTGACAACATCATAGCAAAAGCTAGCATCAACGGCTCTCTTGTCAACACCATGCACACCTCCAACAACATAGAGTTGGTTGTCCAAAACGGTCAAGCCAGACAAAGATGTGCTGGCCTCCATAGGCAAGGCAGTGAGGACCTTCCAGTCTCCTTCATCCTCATCAAGGTAACATACTGTTCTTGTGGCAGCAAGAGGAAGCTCGTCTTCAGTGCAAGTTGAGTGTGAACCTACCGCCACGAATGCACTGGGAACCAGGGACTTCACAAGTTCCGTCAGCTCCTGTGGAAGGGTCTTTAAGTCCTCTTGCAAGTCATGGTACATATTGCGGATAAACTGTGCCGACATTTCTTGGAGACCCCACAAGCCATAAGTGGCCGAAGCTTGGTACATGAGCAAACAATTGTCAGAGTTGAGAAGATCCTGAAGATGCTTGGCAAGTGGTTCAGCCTGGAAGAAAGCAGCACATTCAATGGCTTCCAAAATCTCATTGTCATTCAGAATAGGCCTATCACCAGTGGCCACTGACAACATTATCACGAATCCTTCAGCTTTAAGGTTCTTAAGGTGAATCTCTTCTTGATGGCACTCTATCATCCCAGATCTGTAAAGAGCCCTGAAATATTCGCATTCCTTTATCAACAAAGACTTGTTTGTTTCAAAGACATTATCTCCAACTCTAACCTTGACAATATCCATGTCTAGCAGCCTATTTGAACAAACTGGTCTCGTGCTTTTGGATAATAAAAGCTCACTGTTGTTTAAAATATAGCATGGTGAACAATTGTCTACAAAATGTCCACCAAAACTCAACCATAGCCTGGCATTTACAACAAAATATCCCTCGCGTGTCAGTTATCAGAACTGTCCCCCCTCCAGCTGGCACATGGTGTGCTGGGGTTCAGTTCTGTTACTAAGATAGCGCTGCCTATTGATAGCAGCAGTGCCTCATGACAGACATTTAACAGAAATGAGCAATGACTTGAGTGAGGGACAACATACTCATAACACTTTTAAGGTCAATGATATGAATTACACTGCATCTGTGATTAATTGTGCTGATTGGTTGTTTGTTCTTGCTAGCGGCAGTGTCATTGTATCCAACAAATCAGTTAACTCAAGCTGTTGGATTCTTTGATGCTTATTGGATATTTCCAATTGCTTGTGCTATGGGTGTGAATGACATGAAGTTGTGTGATATGCAAATAAATTTCTAAAAACATCAGGTGGACAATTATATAAACATGAATCTGAACTTAAATCCTGCTGACTGGCTTTGTTTAGCAAATCTAGTGAATTATCTAGCGAATACTTTTCAGGCACATATTTTTATATAGATTTTTGAGGACAGCACAAAATCAATACACAATACAATCCATTGATGTAAAAATGTATTATAAACATAGACATCTCCTTTTCGATAAAGACACTATATATTGTATAACTGCAAGTTGACCACATATACAAACTGTCCATCCTATACACAACACCTTAACTCTTTCTGAACTTGACTGTGATTTCATAACTTTCACCTTTTGTAAAGCAGCTTTGGAACAGTAATTATTGTTATAAGCACTATAGAAGTAAACTTGAATTAAAATTAACTTTAGAGTAGTGCATTAAATGACCATCCTGAGCAACCCGAAATCAACACAGCAACTTTCTAGCAACCATTAACTGCATAAACAGGACATCATGAAAATCTGAAACTATATTATAAACTACATCCCTACACGGAACACCCAAATGACCACCTAACAACAATACAGAACGCCTTGGGAAGTACCAGTCAACAATACAGAAAACTATAGCTCCCACATAAACCAGAATACCTTGAAATCTGCATAATGACCATATAAGAAACCTCTAGGTACAAGCCAGAACACACTCAATTTATTTTGCCAGGTACCTAGAAATACTTCGACTACCAATCCATGAGTCAGAACACCATAGCTATCATCAAGAATACTCTAAGGCCCCGTTTACACTAATGCGTTTTCGTTTTAAAACGCATAAGCTTTGCTACGGTTACGCCATCCGTCCACACTACGCCAGAGTTTTCGAGTCCCGAAATCAGAGCGTTTTGAAAATGCTGGAGAGGCTGTTTTCCTTCTAAAACGCTGCTGCTTCGTCTCAGTGTGGATGGGGGAAACGGAGACATCTGAAAACGGAGGCATGGCTGCTGAGATTCGCTACTCGATTGGGGCTTTTGGGTCATTGCGTCACCTTCCCTTATTTGTCAAGCCCCTATCACATGACTATAACGCCACCAGGAGACGGCAGACCAGCCTTCACTATAAACAACATGGACACAGAAATAGGAGCGTTGTTTGCACTATTGTCCGTTTAAGGCACCATTGTGCAGTTACTCTGCCTTATTTACTACAACAGCTGCATATATTCGCAAGAGGCAAGCTACTGTTCGAGCACTCGCTAATTGCTCGCGTTTCAAGAGGTGTAAGTCCTATTTAGAATGCTGAGTGAGACACATGCTTCCTGTTTATACTTGAACGCGCATGCCCAGAGTGCGCGAATGGTTACGTGATATATGTTTTTGGTGGAGTAGTGTGGACGGAGATATGTTCAGAAACGCTGGGTAAAACGCTAGTGTGGACGTGGATTGTTTTCATGCTAAAACGCCGTTTTAAAACTAAAAGCACAAGTGCAAACGGGGCCTAAAACTGGTATAGCAAATAGGGATGGTTGCCAAAAATGTCGGTTCATTATATCTCGGTTCTGTGGTGATGATTTCTGGTTTGATTTGGTTTATATTGTAAAAAATCCCCTATTGTAACACTTAAATATCATTTAGAAATACCAAACATCAGCATAAAATGGGTAGCCTTGTAAACTACCGTTTACAGAATTTAAAAAAAGACCATCAAAATCTTTTGTTGTTGATTTATGTAACAATACACACTTGTCTAGAACAAGAGACAACCCACGTGGGACTTGTATTTTGTTTGGAAATTAAAATCGGGTTGACGTCAATGTCCAACATTGGACAGACGTTGCATTTTGGTTACTTTCCAACACAAACTAAAAACAACAAATTATCAACGTCTAATGATGTTACAGCTTGACGTTGTGTGGACGTTACCACTATGACGTCTATCAGAAGTTGGACTTTGGTTGCCATACCTGACGAATAAATGTCAGTGTTTGACATCAGTATTTTGGTCACTTTCCAAAACCTAAAATCAACCAAATATCAACGTCATTTCACATCATTATTGGATGCTAAAATAACATTGTCCAAAAAAAATGAAATCCCAATAACCACTTAACTACAAACCTGGATGCTCTCTTTTTAAATAATAATAATAATAAAAATGCAATTAAAAATGAACATTTAGCTTACTTTGCTATTGTGGTTCCATTAAGACTGCCTAATCAAAACATACAACTCTGACAGAGGTAAAGAGGTAGACCTCTACAAAACATTAGAGTATATCAGACACAGCAGAACACATCCCAACACGAGTCCACTCTCGGCTTTAATAAAAGGTAATTAACCCTCCTGCAGTGCAAGTTATGAGGTAATTGCGGGTCAGTGGTCCTGCTGTGAGGCTTTCATATCGCAGTGAGAGATCAATCTGGGTTACCCAGAGTGCTCAGATTCATTATCTACACACACCTAGACATTGGGGCTCAGTGGGTGTCCTCGTAGCGTTACTAGGAAACTGTTCGGTTAAAGTCTACCTTGTACCTTGTAGACTTTAACCGTACAGTTCTTGTTGTTTAGGAATTGAACCCCTGTCTGTCTAAAAGCTTAGGCGCTTGTTAAGTTGTGATGCATGGAATACTTCTTCTGGCCCCAAGCCTTAACTCATTTGAAATGAAAAAACTTTACATCAATATACGTATAACACACAAAAGCAAATATTTGACAAAATAATTCTGTTCACTACACTGGACTTGCTGCATCTCGGACACCAATATTTTAAAGATTTATAAAAGATGAATCATCTGACCCTCTGAGATTGGGCACAGATGCAAAAAAAAGTATGGTAAAGATGTTGAGTAATTTTACAGCCAGTGTTGGATAAGTTACTTTAAAAGTTAATTAATAGCAATTATAATTTAAGCTCATTCGTTCATTAATTTTCCTTCAGGTTAGTTCCTTTATTTATCAGGAGTCACCACCGCAGAATACGCCGCCAACTTATTCAGCATTTGTTTTACACAGTGGATGCCCTTGCAGCTGCAACTCAGTATTGGGAAACATCCATACATACTCATTCTCACACATACACTACTGCCAGTTTAGTTTATTCAGTTCACCTATAGCCAGGGCCGGCGTGTCCATAGAGGCGACCTAGGCATCCGCCTAGGGCAGCAGAATAGTGAGGGCGGCATCCTCGACATCTTCTATTTGCGAAACGGTCACTTTCGTTTTCACTTTTTGAGGGCTTCTGGATTGAGGGCGGTGTGATCTTTTGCCTAGAGCAGCAGTTCAGCTTGCTCCGGCCCTGCCTATAGCGCATGTCTTTGTTTTAGGGGGAAACTGAAACACCCGGAGGAAACCCACACGGGGAGAACATGCAAACTCCACACGGAAATGTCAACTGACTCAAACCAGCGAACTTCTTGCTGTGAGGCGACAGTGTTAACCACTGAGGCCATAGTTTTAAGTTACTTTTCTAATTAGTATGTATAAAAATACTTTAATTTTTCAATGTAGAAGTTGCTAATTACTTGTCTCAGTACTATATCATTTTTGCACATTGGCAATAAAGATTAAACTCTTAATTTTTTTTTTTTTTTGAGACACAGATGGCTATTTAGCTTTATTCATTCATTAATTTTCCTTCAGCTTAGTCTCTATTTCAGAGGTTGCCACAGCAGAACCACCAACTATTTCAGCATATGTTTTATCAAAGTCCCTTTAAGTCAAGTCATTTCACTTGGCGGCCATCTTTGAAACACCTCTCGGGCAGTATGGTCGGGCATTCTGTTTGAATGTGGAAACATCAAATTCTCTAAAACTACTTGCCAAGATTACGATTACATTACATATTATGAATAACCAATTCATTTCTAAATGTTCATATCAAACAAAAACTGCAGAAACTTATGTCTATTGTCATTCTATAGCGATCACTGATTGGCTCATGTACTAGAAGGTGGGCTTTTTTCGCCATATAGCGATTGCTGATTGGCTCATGTACTAGAAGGCGGGCTTTATTCGCCATATAGCGATCACTGATGGGCTTCTGTACTACAAGGCGGGGCTTTATTTGCCATATTGACTCTTACACTTTTCCCCATTCAAAAGTATATGAGTGACTGGTCTTGTGTATTCCACAAGCTGTGTCTCATTTCAGAGGCTGCATCCTCCGAAGGATGCTGACTTCAAAGGTGAGTCCTTCGAAGTCCACACAGGCCGAACTGAGCATTTTGAAATGAGACGATTAAGCCAACAGAGGACAGATCTCATCACATAGCAACCTTAACAGCTGCCGTTAATTAGTGGAAATGAAATTTGTAATTACTTTTTATAAAAGTGATTTTAAAACTTATTTTAAGTGATCTGAAGGCGCAGCGAGGTTTTACCGAAGCTGGAAATATATTTCCTTTGATCCATACATGTACACATAAAAATGTAAACTGTCTATAAAATCACTCTTTAGTAAGGCATGTCATACTCTCTTTGTTTTTTAACATATGTTTACATATCCAGGTCAAATAAACCTAATTCACATAGTTAAACTAGAGTTTTCTTTTAAAAACGTCCTGTCGTT
This sequence comes from Danio albolineatus, assembly GCA_903798035.1. Taxonomy (NCBI): domain Eukaryota; kingdom Metazoa; phylum Chordata; class Actinopteri; order Cypriniformes; family Danionidae; genus Danio; species Danio albolineatus. The sequence goes on from CAIGQQ010004470.1 coordinate 2,287,560, forward strand.
ATTAGCACGCAATGAATCTTGGGATATTCAAGGCCGCGAAGGATCCACCGGTTGTGTCCTTCATTACCTGGGAAACGAAAAACGCATTTTGAGACTGCATTTGAAGGAGCCTTCGAATTATTTTGAAATGAGACAGCCTTCGTTGCCCTGCAATGACGGAGCGCACTTCAAATGCTTTGGAGGATGCAGCATCTGAAATGATACACAGCTACAGTCTTTGGTTTTACGCAGTGGATGCTCTTCCAGCCACAATTTTTAACCTGGCTCTTCCATGCTCTACAGTGTTGTTGGGTAGTGGCTTTTATTTTGAAGCATCTAAAAGCACATAAATCCATTTTAAACTAACCCAAGCACGACCAGGAAGTTAATGTACATGCTTTGAAGTGGATAGAAATAATAGTGTAAGAGGGGTTTCTGTCTTTCTGTATCTTCAGTCGCAGGTCCACGAAATTAATGCAGGCATACACAGATGTAGAACGTTGGAAAGAACTTCTTTTATTTGTCTTTTCCCTAGAGCAATACTGTACAGCAGTTGCGGGCCTCTCCCGGCTCTCTCTCTCCGCTCTCAACCTCGAATCTGAACTGCGCATGTCCCTCCCGCGCATTTAATTTCTCCCCGTCATCACTTGCGTCAGTTGAAACGACCACCACCATAACATTCACACAAAATAACTGTACAGAAATGAATCTCACAATAAAAAACAAAGAATACATTTAAAATAGAAATATTTTACATTTTTTAAATATAAACATCATGCATGTTAAGCATGACTGACATATACGACAAATGACCAATGATGTAGGTAGACGCATGTACAGTTTGTGGCATTTTGAGAGTAATATACTGTGTGTGGGGTGACACGGCGGCTCAGTGTCGCCTCACAGCAAGGTTGTTGGTTTGAGTCCTGACTGGGTCAGTTGGCATTTCAGAGTTGGTTTGCACGTTTTCCCCATGTTCGTGTGGGTTTCTTCCGAGTGCTCCATTTCCCCCAACAGTCCAAAGAGGTGAAATGGGTATACAAAATTGGCCGTAGTGTATGAGTATGTTAATGCGAGAGTATATGGGTGTTCCTCTGTGCTGGGTTGCTTTTGAAAGGAAATCCACTGCATAAAACCTATGCCAGAATAGTTGGTGGTTCATTCCACTGTGGCGACCAATGATATATAAGGGCCAAGCTGGAGAAAAATTAATGAATTAATACTGTGTGTGTGTTTGTTGTCATCTTCTGTGATAAATGAACTGCTTGGTAAGTAGTTCCCACGAGGAGCATTTTTTACTACAGCTTCTGCTACGAATGTATCTTATGTTCTATGTTTCATACATCAGTCACATATAACATGCATTCGTCTGCTGCTGTAAGTCAGTGCTTGGAGTTTATCATTTAAAAAATGTGAAATATTTCTGTTACAAAAACACATCAATTCACTTCCTAAGACATGCATTAACCTCCTGGCTTCATATGGTCTAGTATGACAGTGGGTTTATGTGATTTGGATTACATTATAAAGCCAGCTTGAAATGAAAGTTAATATTGTCCTTTTTTTGAGTGTGACCTCACTGCAGCCTGTAGCACGATGACGTACGGGATTAAGTACAATGTGTAGTGGATGTCCATGCTCAAACAAGCTGGAAACATTCATTCATTTTCCTTTGGCGTAGTCCTTTTATACCTCATGAGGGGTCGCCACAGCGGAATGCACAGCCAACTTATCCAGCATATCGTCACCTTAGAATTATAAGGTTCTATCTGACATTTTTGTCAAAATTGAGTTATTGACATACTCTTATTGGTTGACAACTTGTTTACATTATGGCATTTTTTTTTT
>CAIGQQ010004470.1:2289396-2326896 GCA_903798035.1 Danio albolineatus
AAAAAAAAAAAAAACGGAATCAATGTTAATCTGCTATCTGGATTATGAAACCTCTATTTTCAAGTGCCTTGCGGTGCTTTTTCAATTATTAATTTTCTCATAAGAGTCTGAAAACCGTCAACAAGATTATTTAACGTTATGTCTATTATTCAAGCTGTTAAAATGTTTTAGTTCTCCAAAACACAGACAAATTAGCTTTCATTTTAAGTAACATCTCACTAGATGGCGCTGTTGAACCGAACACAGTGTTGAAGAAGGTGACACTCGAACAAAAGCGCTTGAGCTCTGACTGAATGTGATTGTAAAAGATCTCTTCCAAAGTTTAATAATCTTCCGGCAAGGTCAGCATTGTCGGCTGGTAAAGCAGATTAAAGAGCTCTTTTATTCCGGATCAGCACTACCTGTTCCAGAGACGCCTGGTCTGTCAAACAAGAAGCGCTGCTGTGGGTCTCTCCTTTCTGTTGGTTTCTTTATTGGTCCCTCGCCTTCTGGGTCTCTGTTTATTTCCTGGTCTGGGTTTTCTTCTTGGTATACCATCTGCAGACTTAATAATCAAGAAACATCTCCTGAACTCCATTCAGAGAGCATTTAAAATGAGTGTGAAATTGGAACTTTCATTAACCAGTCTATTTTAATCAGTCATAATTTAGGAAATCTGTTACCAGGAACAATTTTATTAATAGTAGTAATAGTAGTAGGGTTACAATAATGGTCCATTATTAACAGATAACTATGCAGGAAATGACAGGTAATACTTATTCATTCGTTCATTCATTTTCGTTTGGCTCAGTCTCTTTATTCATCAGGGGTCGCCACAGCGAAATGAACTGCCAACTTATCCAGCATATGTTTTACACAGCGGATGCCCTTTCAGCTGCAACCCGGTACTGGGAAACACCCATACACACTCATTCACACACATACGCTACAGCCAATTTAGTTTATTCAATTCGCCTATAGCGCATGTCTTTGGACTGTGGGGGAAACCGGAACATGCGAAGGAAACTCACGTTAATAGGGGGAGAACATGCAAACTCCACACAGAAATGCTAACTGACCCAGCCAGGACTTGAATCAGTGACCTTCTTGCTGTGAGGTGACAGTGCTAACCACTGAGCCATCGTGCTGCCTGTAACACCTATAATCCTACATGACTGTAATAATTTGATTAAGGTGTTTACATGTTTATACTGCACTTCAGTAATGTGACTAAACCGGCATACTCTACATGTCGTAATTTGATTTCTGTTTAGTTTGATTATGACCTAATCGGATTAAATTAATCAAAAATTGCTGTTTACCTGGTAGAGTCCTAATCGGATTATTGGAAACCCTACTGTTTTCAAAAATCTGCATTTTGTTGTTTACACTTAAACAATGACAGTATAATTTTCCAAAATTTGTTGAAACTTTCGAAAGACCCTTTCATATATGGTGACCGAGAGAGCTCAGTTGTGCTGCAAGTTCAGAAAACACAGAATTGAGATAATTGAGCATACATCTTCATGTTTGATAATACAAATGAAAATACAAAAACGCACTGCAAATGGCACAGACTGTGATGACAAGGTGCCAGGACACCCCTAAAACATGACAAACCCAGCTTCTTCCCTTTTTTATTAGTTTTAACATTCTGTTTATTGAGTTTATTTTAACTGTAGCATGGTGGCTCAGTGGTTAGCACTGTCACCTCACAGCAAGAAGGTCACTGGTTCGAGTTACGGCCAGGAGGGATTTCTGTGTGGAGTTTGCATGTTCTCCTTGTGTTCGTGTGGGTTTTCTCAGAGTACTCCGGTTTCCCCTATAGTTCAAAGACATAGGTATAGGTGAATTGAAAAAACTAAATTGTCCATAGTGTATGAGTGTGTGTGTGTGTGTTGTGAATGTGTATGGCTGTTTCTTAGTGCTGTGTTGCGGCTGGAAGGGCAAACATATGCCAGTGTAGCTGGCGGTTTATTCTGCTGTGGCAACCCCTGATGGATCAGGTAAGTGAGATTTTTTCCTTGTTGTTTGTATATTTTTAGGCCTAATAATTGCATGAATTGCACAATTAATGTTAAAGGAAAGGAAATTTAATGCCAGTTTACACCGCTGACTCTAAAAAGGAAGCAACCAGGTGAGTCACTTTTTGTCATGCACTGACACATTTTATTTAAAAAAAATTGTTTTCTTAGCTTAGCATATTTGAGCTTTCTCCACTATACTTTCACATTAAATTAAATGTGATCAATTGCAAAAAGTCTTCTTTCCATTTGCTTCCAGAAGTATTAAGAAACCCAATAATCTTTTTGTTCTTTTGTAGAATTATTCTGTTCTCCTAAGAAATGTTGATCACTGTTGATCAAATGTTGATAAAATATTTGTGTGTGCTCTGAATTATAGGAGTATAACATTATTTTGTTTCCAGATATTTTTTCCATCACAAAAGTTTTGCGACTGAAGTGAAATACATTGAAATATTTTTGTTCCTCTTTCTATGTATAAACCAAATGTAGGTAGTTTGATTAGATGCATGATGTGGTTTCATAATAGAAAGCTTACATTAAAAATGTCATGTTTCAGATGAGGGGCGCCACGGTGGCGTAGTGAGTAGCACGTTCGCCTCACAGCAAGAAGGTCGCTGGTTCGATCCCCGGCTGGGTCAGTTGGCATTTCTGTGTGGAGTTTGCATGTTCTCCCCGTGGTTGCGTGGGTTTCCTCCTGGTGCTCCGGTTTCCCCCACAGTCCAAATATATGCGGTACAGGTGAACTGGGTAAGCTAAATTGTCTATAGTGTATGTGTGTGAATGAGAATGTATGGATGTGTTTCCCAGAGATGGGTTGTGGCTGGAAGGGCATCCGCTGCGTAAAAAAACAAATGCTGGATAAGTTGGTGGTTCATTCCGTTGTGGCGAACCCGGATTGATAAAGGGACTAAGCCGAAAAAAGAAAATGAATGAATGAATGATGTTTTAGATGATATTATCCTTTTTTTAAGCCATTTGAAAAATTTTCATTAGAAGCAAACCTCACATCAAGAATTTGCTCAATTTGTAGAAACAGATTAGCGGTTTATTACTGTGTTTGCCTGTCTGGTCTACATATATAATCCAGAGAGAAGAAGCTAGCCACTAAATACAGGTGATTCTGTAGGTGTTGAGACCAATGGCATTTCATTTTTATTGTTAAACATCATTGGTTTAAAACAGCTGCCAGGGGACACAACAGTTCATTCTGCTCTGTTCTTGGATCTACTGTTGATGGAGGAAAAGTTGTAATAAAAACAATAAAACAAATTTTTAAATGTTTTTCTACTGGGATTACTCAATGTACGAGTTACTGGACACCCATGAAAGCACATACCTCACTTTGTATGGCAAGAGGAAGAGCAAAAATTTCACCACAGTGAAAATGTTTTTCTGCAAGACATTTCTGACATAAACTTATGTTTTTGCTATCAGAAAGTTGTCTTGTTAGCAGAAAGTAGGCAATAGAAGCACACATATTTAAATTCACAGGAAAAAAGAAGCAGACACTGAAATGCATGCAGCCAATTTAGCTGTTATAACCATTCAAAGTAGAAATACACTCAACTCTTGTTTTTGTTGTTGTTGTTGTAATTGTAATAAAATACGATGTTTGAATGAAATATACACACAAAAGTCATGGTACTATAGTGAGATACATTTTATTCTATTCATTCATTCATTTTCTTTTCGGCTTAGTCCCTTTATTAATCCGGGGTCGCCACAGCGGAATTAACCGCCACATTTTATTCTAACAGTTGCTAAATTACAAAATAAAAAACACAGTTTCAGAAATGAGATAATTTATCTGAAATAAGATCACGTTTTTGTTTTCTTCTATGAATTTTACAGATATACTGATATGCTTACCTTTTAATGGGCCACGAACCCATTTCATGCATGTCCCCCTTGACAAACGAGATGGAACTGCTGGAAGAGTGCAGTTTTAATGTTTGATACGTCACGGCGAACGGGAGAAAAAACCCTCCGCATTTCTCTGTAACTAAGATGCACTCGGTAGGTAGCGTCGGAAAGTTGTGTGTATAGACTATCCTGTCACAAAATGCGGCGAAAATTCTACACGACGGTAATAGTTTGACTGCGGTATTTACGTGTATACACTCATAGAGCCGCATTTACAGTGGATCTTTCAGTCCATAATATTGTAGTGATATTAACGTGCTGTAAACTTCTTAGAATTCTTAGAAATCTTAGAAATCATTTTGACTACGGTATGTCTTTAAACATTGAACGAATTCTGCCGAAGATACGAACTAACTTTGCCATCTGAATAAGCAAATAAGTTACTTACCTAATCTGTAGAGACAGGACAATCAACACCAACTGGAACTGCATCTTTTTTTTAAAAGAGACGAAGAGCAAATCGGGATTTCACCATTTGCGAAAAGCTCTCGGGTAAAAAATGTTCTGTACAAACGTATTTCTGCTGCGTGTCGCGTACACTGTAATCCACACGTCTGGCTGCGATCTCATATCAAGTAATGAAAACAAAACCTTTGTTGCAGCACATTTTTAAATGCAACACTGATCAATGCAACTCTCCAAACAATTCTTCTTCTTTCACTTGTTTTGGCAACACAACGTGGCGTCTCTCTGTCGTCTGAACACTGTAACAGGTAAAAACTGTCTTTGAAGCTATCATGCATATTAATGAAGTTGCACCTTATTCACAATAGAGCACACTGATTGGTTTAAAGCAAAATCTTTCTCATGAATTAATGCTGTACACTCAGAGACATCGCGATGTACTCCCAGGTACAGACATCCACTCTCCATAATGGAATAAACGCAAGTATCTAATCGCCGTGACGCAACTTCAAAAATTCGTTTCAAACCGAAAGAACAAATTTACTTAATAATACAAATAATACAAAAACAACCAATTTTCACTTTTTTGTGAGATATATGTGTCCTCATAGTGTTTTTAGCTGGGTGGGACACATATGTGACTGTCAACAGCTCAAAAAATGTGTTTTGGTGTTTTGTGACCCTTTAACGTTGCGTTTGCTACACTAAGAATGGGCAGTTAGGGGTCATCATGAGACTGCACACAGCATGTGTACACAGCACAGAGGCAAATGTCAATCAAGGGTGAACGAAAGGAGACATAATGATGAGGAGAGACAGAGGCAAAAGATGGGAGAGATAAAGAAAAGCACATGTCCTTCCTCACTCACAGTACGTGATAGTGGCTCTTGGTGCACAACCTTTTACTCTACATCTCCTAATGACTCTTCTGACAGTGAGTCCCTCGTTCCCTTACTATCCCAGCTCCTATCTATCATAGTGTAAGGCAGCAGGCCTGAATAACAGTGAATATTCATCCCCTCGCTGAAGGCATCCACTCGCCCATGCTCACCACCAGACAGTGATGAGTCTGTCTGTTTCCCAATAAGTTCTTCCAGAACCATCCTTTTGGTTCAATGGCACCACTACTTTTTCAAAGCAGCAAGGGCTATTTAGTAGAAACTAATGTTACGAAGCTCATTGTCAAGGGAAGAAACAGATACCTTCAAAACTGTTTTGCTTGGGCCCTCTTGGTTACAAGTGACAGAAAGTGCACCTCCTTTCTCTTACTCTCCCCATGATGGTGGACGGCAGCAAGCCTTGCCCTCTGCCAAATGGAATACTCTCCATCCCCTAGTGAATAGCAGCCACCTCTCCATTCTCTGGCAGACAACAGTAAGTTTATTAATTCCCCCAGTAAGCTTTTTCATCACTATATGGATAAGTTGAAAAACAAATCATTGAATCAATCAACAAAACATGTTGTATTAAAGTGAGTTTTGAAAGCAGTTTTGAAGGTCTGGAATGAGAAAATAACTCTAAGACATTGTGGTTGTTCATTCCAGAACTTGGCAGCAGACATGCAGAAAGCCCTACCACCCACACTAGTTAGTACGAGCAGGGGCACAGGGTACAATTAATTCTGAGAGGTAGGAAGGTGCCATTTATGGGCTTTGAAAACTAAAGCAAATATCTTAAACTGAATGGGTGATAGGGAGCGTAATGTATAGTAATGTATTTGAACATTACAAACTCTTGAACATCAGTTTTAGCAACTCTAAAATTTGAAGAAGGACTATATTACAAAATTGAAAGAAACTGGATATGGAAAGCAGACTGATATGGGATTCAAATCAAAAATGATTTAAGCATACCAGGATTATGTGTAGTGGGAGAAGAATTGATTATAACTCCAACAACCTAGTAGTTTAGTTGAGCATCCATAGCAGCAGAATCAGCTCCTCTGTGCTCAGTAGAACCTTAATCTTTTTTCTTCACTGCTGAGAGCTTTCTGGCAGCATGTTTCTTCTTTCTTCTGGATTTCAGTACCAATACAACAACATTAGTTCTTAGTCTTTTCTGTTTTTCCACTGCCGTTTTCTTCTCTTTATCCTTTCAGAGTTATTCTGTGGGATTCAAGAGCGGTCTGCTGTGCAAGTATCACTCACACCCGTTCGCTGGCCAGGGGGCACCTTCAAGACTCCATGGTCAAGCAGACTGCAGCACCGCTTTCGTTTTCCCTGCAAGCTCTTCCTCCAACTTTGAGGTCTCTAATGCAGCAAACCCCGTGCGTCCATGATTAATGACACAGCAATTTTCCTCAAGGAATGAGGGTCCTCCAACAGCTTGATTCTGCTTCCCAGATTTCGGCACCAATATAAAATTGACAATATAAGTTTATATTCAGTGGAAGAAGTGGATGTAAAGCTAATGCAAAACCAAAATACATGGCCGATATCACTCATAGGTACTACATTTGAATTTGAATTAACTACACAACAGTTTTTATGAACAGAATAATGTTTTACATAGATATAATGTGAGTAGTTTGAATGTAATTTGGACAGACTACATCCACCATTTGTCATTCATTACACATGACTTACCTGCCTCAGTTGTGTCACTTCACTACTATTCATGAATTCCCTCATGTGGATAGAGTCCATTAGATTCACTCTACAGAATCTAGCTGGAAGTAGTAGGTCATGGGTAGTTCTCACCTGCTGTTTATCAAATACTATAAATTCGGACCTTCTACTCGGCTCACATAGTGTTTTTCACATGCTATATAATAGGCAAGGATGCTATTTTGGACACGGCTAAACTCCCCTGGATGGTCTTCTATTGTTTTTCACTTGTCGTCATTCCTCCTTTTTCCTTCACAGGCTCTCTTTCCTGACATTGATGATACAAGAGACACTTTCCAGACTTGTTTTAGGTGTTTTAGGTGCATTACAGTACGGCAAGTATTACCAAACTTTATAGCCTGCGATCCTCAAAATAACAATGCCAGTGGCTTGCAATACTCTTTATCCTCTGAGTTGGTTATAAGTACTGTATACAAATGTTGCAAGTACTGATGCACACACAACAATAGGCACATATAAACATGAGCACATTGATAACACAACAGAATGCAACAGTCTAACAACCATGTAGTTATTTATAGTCATTCATTCATTTGTTTAATCTAATATTAACTTCATTTATTGAAATGGGTGGGCACAATTTTTACAAGTCTATTCTTGGTGTAATTTTGGACACTTGGAGAACACCTCCATGTTCAGTCGTGGCATTCATTTTTAATGAACACTCTCAAAAAAATAAAGGTATGCAAGCTGTCACTGGGGTGCTACCTTTTCAAAAGTTACACATTTGTAGACAGCAAATTTGCCAGTGTACATTTTACACTTGTCTGGTGTCTATATGAGTCCCACCAGCCAAGTGTCCAGTTTACACTTTCAAAAGTGTTGAATATATACACCTCTGCAGTGTAAAATATATATACTTTTGAAAGTGTAACCTGGACACTTGGCTGGTGGGACTCATATAGACACCAGACAAGTGTTAAATTTAACACCTGTGGTGTAAAATGTACACTGGCAAATTTGCTTAATTTAGCCGAATACAGTTCCAAATTCACAAGTCAGCAAAAATATTGAATGTCAAATACAATTATATAAGTAATTTTACTGAACACAGGAATGTCATCTCTCAAATCTGAACAATTAACACCAATGAGGAGTATGGAAAGGCAACACCGGAAATGCACACTGTTAAATGTCACAATCTGACCCACATCAGTGTTAAAAACAGTAAATGTACACTTGGATTTTAACACTTTAACACTACAAGGGCTTACACCTAAAATTCAACACCTCACAATTTGCTGTGTACTAAATGGGTCCATATTGGTACGTCAAACATATATATTAGTACCAAAAATTTTAAGAGGAATACTTTTGTGCTTTTTAGGCATTAAGTACCCTTAAGGTATAAATATGGACCTTTTAGGCACAAATTTGTAACTTTTGATTAGATACCACCCCAGTGACAGCTTGCGTACCTTTATTTCTGAGAGTGTACTTGACTGCTGTAAAGATGTCAAAGTTTAACCTGTGGTTGTCAAATCAATCTGCTGCAACTGATGCTGTGTCATTAATCTAACGTAAACAACCCAGGGGTCGCCAATCCAATGGGAAAAAAAATCGAAAGGCTTTTAATTTGCATGTTATTTTTGAATGCATCTATAAACTTACCATTTTTATCTTCTACAGGGTTAGGTTTTCATTGGTCTCATAGTCACAGGAAATAAATACATAAGAAGTGGCTCAGTTAGGGCAGGTGTCCAACAAAGCAGTTGTGCTCAGTATGTTTTAAAAGCTTTGACAGTTGGAGTAGCACTCAACAGGTGAGTGTTTTTAGCTCTCAAGTTTCTGTAGAAAAAAAAAAAAAACATTTTGTTGGACACGTATGCACCCTCAGCGAGGATCTGGCTGCTATTAATGTCAGGAAGGATATCGAAAGCATGGGATCATCCCATCACTCCATCAGAGCACATTTCAAGGCTGAAACACAGATGGGTTCATTTTAACTAAAGACAGGGAAATGGACACAGATATCTCTTCTTCCCAACAATGTAGGCAAGCTTTTGTTGCTTCGTAGTCGTAGGGTGTTAGCTTAAATTTTTTATACGTTTTATTTAATGTAAGTTTTTTTATTAAATTTTTGGCAGTTTGGCAACTTATTAAAACTAAAATGTATTCAAAACTAAAATGTATTCAATGTATTCATTCATGTTTCATTTGAAGTCTTATGCTTAAGCGTAGTGGCAGTTATTATTGTCCATGAAGAGTTGTTTCTAAACACGTTTGTCTTTCAGGCTGACTGTGTTTGCTTTATTTCTCTTATACCTTATTTATTGTGTTAAATTTATTTTATTTATATATTTGACACACAAATACTTAATAGCTAAGGAAAGAGAGCTTGTTTTTGATTATTTTGTTGGAAGTTTTCATGTGACTTTACGTGTAGGCCTACCAGGCTATCAATGTTGCACTTTATTTGTTTTAGTTTCTTTACCAATCTGTGTGTTTCAGTGTTAGTTAGTTCATAAGTTCTCATTTATGTGTATGTTATCCTTTTATTTTATTAACAAATGTTCAGCAAAGCTTCATGCCATATTTTCCTTACAGACACATTAATAATCATATCATTTGCCTGTGCTTTTTTATGTGTGTGCATGTTCTTAATGTCAAATTTTGAACACATTGTTATTATGGTATTTCTCTATGCAAAACAATGTTACAAATGACATTCTGTCTCAGTCCTTTACACTCAAACCGATAAGTAAGTCTAATTAAATTACAGGGGTTCCTCTGTATTAAAATACAGGGCTTCCTTGGGGATCTGTTCTTGGCTCCCTTCTGTTTTCTATTTACACCATATCAATGGGAACCATCATCCAATCACACGGTTTCCCTTATTGTTATGCCAATGACACACAGCTCTATCTTTCATTTCATCTGGATGACCCAACAGTAGCTGCAAGAATCTCGCAATGCCTGTAGGACATCACGGCTTGAATGGAAAACCATCACCAACAGCTTAATCTGGCAAAACCAAAACTTCTTGTCTTCCCTGCAATTCCACACCCTCAACACAATTTCTCAGTGCATCTGAGATCATCTACTATTTCACCATGTAATTCTGTAAGGAATCTTGGGGTGATCCTGGATGATCAGCTGTCCTTCAAACAGCACATTGCTTACGCAGCTTGATCATGCAGGTTTGCACTTTTCAACATAAGAAAAATTATTTCAGATACACAACTTTTAATCCTTTCAGATACGCAAACTTTTAATTAAGTCCTTGTCATTTCAAGGTTGAGCTACTGCAGGGGTGTCCAAACTTGGTCTTGAAGGGCCAGTGTCCTGCATACTGTACTTTAGCTCTAACTTGCTTTAACACACCTGCCAGGAAGTTTCTAGTATATCTAGTAAGAGCTTGATCAGCTGGTTCAGGTGTGTTTGATTAGGGTTGGAACTAAACTCTCCAGGACACCGGCCCTCTAGGACCAAGTTTGGACACCACTGATCTACTACAATGCTCCTCTAGCTGACTCCCATCCTGCACCATTAAGCCTTTACAGATGATCCAGAACGCCCAAGATATGCCCAAGAGTGCCTGAGTAAAACCTCTCCTTATCCCTCTGCATTGGTTACTAGTCAAGGCTTGTATCAAGTTCAACATCTGTACTTACAGAACAACAACTGGAAATGCATCCTCTTACCTCCACCTGCTCCTAAAGGTCTAAATCCTCTCCAGGAGCACTGATCCGAAAGTGAGAGCCACCTTGTGGTGCCATCACAGAGAGGCTATAAATCATATTTCAAAACCTTTTCATTCAATGTTCCATGCCGGTGGAATGATCTTCTCATTCCCATGCGGACTGCTGATTCACTGGTTACATTCAAGGGACAACTAAAAACCCATTTCCTCAGAGATCACCTAAATCCCTGTGAACAAAACCAGGACCCACTCTTTTTTCCCCCTCCTTACATCAACCCCAAGCTGAGTGTATCTCATACAGCTGAGTGGGCTTTACAAACCACCTTTAAACATCACTCTTTCAATTTTCATCCCTCTGACACTAAAGGCTGATTTATACTTCTGCGTCAATTGCATGTGTATGGTCTGGCGCAGCCTTTGCGCGGTTGAATACCCCTCACCATGGCTGAAGCTGATGCTGATGCACACCTCTCAAAAATGTAACTACACATCGCATACACGTAGTGCAAGCTCTGTGATTGGTCGGCTTGGTATCATTGAAGAGTGTGGGGCGGTGCTGAACCGCAAGCCCGATGGAGTGAGTGTTTATAATGACCCATTTCCTCTGAGAGGTACAGTACGGTACGGTATGGGTCACATTTATCAGGCTTGCGTTTCCACTGCCAAAAGGGAACCAATGGTGGGTGTGGTGTACGACAGAAAGCTTCAGTCAACGTCACTCTCGCTCGAGAAAATGTCAACAGTAAAGCTGTATGGGTCATTCACATATCATATGAGAAGCACTTCTCACAAAACAGATGCTTTACATATAAAGATACACATAAAGACTTGTATAAATGTTCATTACTAATCTTTCTAGGAACATGTTTTGATTATAACTGCAGATCAATTATGTAAAATAGCCTACTGTAACGGCTGCAACTTTATAAAATCAAATTACGTAAAATAAAAAATAATTAATTAATTAAAGCTGCAAGCAGCAATGAAAGGGACCTCGCACCACGGGCTCACCGCCGCCCGGTGGCCCAACCACGACAGTGAACAGCGGAATATTAATTTAAGCTGATACATCTAAAAAAACAGAGAAAACCACACATTTATGCCAAACTTCCTCCTGTCAGCAGGTGGCGCTATGACTGTGACTACTTATTGGCACGTGATTGTCTTCAGGAGAGGAATTTTATCAAACGTGATGTTTCAGGCGGGTCGGACATTGTGTGGCTGAGTTATAAGCCAAACTTCCTTCTGTCAGCAGGTGGCGCTATACTGTTACTCGACATTGCCATGTAGATGTCTTCAGGAGAGGAATCTTATCCAACATGTTAACTTTCAGGCAGGTCAGACATCGTGCAGCTGAGTTATAAGCTAAACTTCCTTACGTCAGCAGGTGGCGCTATACTGTGACTCAGTATTGGCATGTAGATGTCTTTAGGAGAGGAATCTCATCAACCCTGTGAAGTTTCAGGCCGACCGGACATTGTGCGGCTGAGTTATAAGCCAAACTTCCTTCTGTCAGTAGGTGGCGCTATGACTGACTCAATATTGGCATGTAGATGTCCTCAGGAGAGGAAGTTTATCAACCATGTGAAGTTTCAGGTTGATTAGAGATTGTGCAGCTGAGGTATAGCCAAACTTCTCCGTCAGCAGGTGGCGCTATGACTGTGACTCAGTATTGGCATGTTGATGCCTTCAGGAAAGGAATCTCATCAGACCTGTGAAGTTTCAGGCTGATCGGACATTGTGCGGCTGAGTAAAAAGCCAAATTTTCCTCTGTCAGCAGGTGGCGCTATACTGTGACTCAATATTGGCATGTAGACGTCTTCAGGAGAGGAATTTTATCAACTCTGTGAAGTTTCAGGCCGATCGGACATTGTGTGGCCGAGTTATAAGCCAAACTTCCTTCTGTCAGCAGGTGGCGCTATAACTGTATCTGGATATTGGCTGGTAAACATGTTCAGGTCAGGACTGTTATCATACGTGTGAGTTTTGAGGCTGATCGGACAATGCATGCCTGAGTTATAACAACTTCCTGTTTTGTGGCGAATGGTCAAAGTTTGAGAGGCCGCCACGGCCACGCTCATCGATGAAAACTCTAGATCTTCGCAATTTAGCATCGCCAAGGCCTTTAGATGATAATACCCAGTTTTGGTGTTGATCCGATTAAATCCCTAGGAGGAGTTCGTTAAAATACAACGCCTGGAAATGGCAAAAACGCCACTTTTTCGCCGAAGGAAGTAAAAATATAACTGTATCTGGATATTGGCTTGTAATCGTGTTCAGGTCAGGACTGTTATCATACGTGTGAGTTTTGAGGCTGATCGGATAATGTATGCATGATAAAACCCAATTTTGGTGTTGATCTGATTAAATCCCTAGGAGGAGTTCGTTAAAATACAACAACGGCAAAAACATTCGCCGGAGAAAGTTAAAAATATCCGACTTCCTGTTGGGTTGGAGATTTTGCTCCAAGAGACTTTTTTGTAGGGTTTGGCATGTTTGAGGTGTGTGCCGATTTTCGTGCATGTGCGTGATTCCTGGCTCGGGGGCTAATCCGTCAAAATTTTCTAGGTGGCGCTGTCGAGTCATTTTGCCACGCCCACTTCCGAAACCCATACTAAACGTAAATTTTCGCCGATTCTGGGGCGTGTGCAAAGTTTCGTGAGTTTTTCGAGCATGTTAAGACCCCCAAAAAGCCGATTCATTCCGGAGAAGAAGAAGAAGAAGAAGAAGAATAAACAGAGCAATTCCAATAGGGCCTACGCACCGTTCCGGTGCTCAGTCCCTAATTAATTAATGTAACGTATATGAACACATACTGACCCTTACAGTCTCTAATATGTCACCAACATACACACAGGATACATTACTGTAAGTCCTTATTTGGGTTCAAAAACAAAATGCAACATATAGCCCATAGTCCAGGGCTATTCAATTGGCGGCCCGCGGGCCGAACCCGGCCCCCAAGACCATTTTTTCTGGCCCTCCAATTAGTTTGAACAAGACATCAGAAATGAATTTAGTTCAGTCGAAAACAGCCGCTATAGTTATGAAGTGACGTGCGCCTGTTCAATACAGCACGGGCAGCAGTTGAAGGCTGCGCAGAGCGTGAGTCACCTGACATTAAGCCAGTGGAGCTGGCAGCCGAAAACATTTGGATATTTTTGTAGAAACTGCCTTTTGTACAATGCACTGATATCGTTGTTAGGGATGCAACGATTCGCCTATTTCACTGCGCTTTAATTCGTCACGCTTAATTAAACGTAAAGGCTTCTCAATCGTGCGTTTCTGTTGCACAGAACGAAACTGCTGCAATTAAACACAGTTATGCCACCTGTGCGCTAGTTTAAAGTTCCGAGCTTGTACGCCGATGTCAATGCAAGCACACTGGATTAACTATAGCGGCGCGCCGTTCCACTATCACGTCCTTTCCACGCGCATGTTTGTTATTTCTAGAATACGCCAATGTGTGTGCGCAAGCGGAACAACGCGCTCGCGGCTATCCGGGCGCACGCATTAGAAAACATTGCGGTGAGGTTGTGCGTGGCTTTCAGTGCAATGTAAACAAAAGATATGTTAGAGGAATTATTATTAAAATGATTATGTATGTACACTCGCAGAAATAAAGGTACAGGAGCTGTCACTGGGATAGTACCTTTTAAAAGGTTCATGTTCCCAAAGAGTCCACAGCGGAACCTCACAGGTGCATATTCGTACACAAATGTGCCTAAAAAGTACCTTTGAGGTACCATTATAGGCCATTTAGATACAAATATGTACCTTTTGAAAAGGTACTGCACCAGTGACAGATCCTGTACCTTTATTTCTGAGAGTGTATGAACAGTTAATCTAAATAATTTGGTCTACCTAAAATAAAGCTTAAATTTACATAAGACGCGATTACCATGAAACCATGATTATTCATCAGACCATAATCATACAACCAAAATCTATAATTGCTGCATCCATAATTGTTATGCAGTTCAAAACATATGAATGTGTCTAAATGTACAAGAAGCCTACTTAAACAATGCACTGCTTTTGTTGTGCTTTGAAATAAAACATTTGAAGGTTTGTTAAAAAAAGCCACATTGTAAAATGCAGTGATATTATGTAGTTTCAAAATACAACATACATACATTTTAGTGTAGAAAAAGCCAACGTGGGTGTCTTAAGGAGCAAAAATGCAACATATGTAGTTGCGTCCTCAATCATATTGCAAGTCATACCTCTCCGGCCCTTCGTTTGGGATGATTTACATGAACCGGCCCCCATGACAAACTAATTGAATAGCCCTGCCATAGTCAGTGCAAACCTCCACTGTCTTTAATCTCCACCAGGACATGGATCCTCTGTTAGAGAGCAATTACGTCATTCAAAGTTTAAAATAGTCCAAATGGTGATGATAATGTTAAACATGCAGTTTGTTCATGTTTGCTGAAAAAATCATTTGCTTCTATGTTTTTTTGGCTTCTTCTTTGTTTTTTCACTCATCAGTTTCGCATTTTTTTGTTTCTGACAGGATCGGATATCAGAAGCACTTTAATAATCACACTCACATTATTATCACCATTCATATTACATTATTTTAAATTTATAGACGTGCATGAGAGCGCAAACGAGATAGCAAAACAGACGACGACAAGGTTTGTTTGAGCTCGGGTTGACCATGGCTCACTATTATATTTATATATTATTACGGTGTAACGTCTCGGCTGTGTTTTTAAAACATGGCAGTTCCTTTACAACGGAGGCGAGGATCCAATTGCAGATTATTTATTAAAGTCAGTATAGCGGCGGTCAATAAGGGGCAAACATATGTATATAGGAAATCCAAAATCGTGGTCGTAGAAAAGGCAGAGGGTCAACAAGGCTGATAGCAGGCGAGGATAACATATAAACAAGACAAGGATCAAAAACACAGAATACAGGAACAAAGAAAACGCGTTGTATGTCACTAACAGCAAACAATACTCAGCAACAGTGAGTGTTACTGAGTGGCTTAAAGAGAGAGTGTACTGAGTGGTGAGTGGCTTCAGCTGGGAGTCTCTAATCAGTGGTGACTTGGAGCAGGTGAGTGTGTCCTTAACATGACCTGATTTGTAGTTCACGGAAGTAAGTGTGAACCAGCGATCTCTGATAGAGGAGAGATCGCTGGTGATCGTGACACCGGTAATATGAAGTGTGTAATGATGGACACTTCACACACTCAACGACCGCAGCTTTGCGCACGTCGCGGAAGAGACGGAGCTATCAGGCGCACATGTTGGAAAACTTTATTTATTTTGTACAGTGAAAGCAAAATTCTCCTAGGAGAGTGATTATAGCGCCTCCAGATGGTGAATGCGGTTATACTCATGCCAGGTATTATTTGGTATTTTGGTCATTTATTTCATTAATTTGGCAACCGTCAAACGTCATCAGGAAAACGGTTTGAACTTCCGCTTAGTAAAAAAGCCATTAGTGTTCCATTTGGGACAACACTATGTAAGAATTGGCTATGTCTCTCCATGATAATAAACCCTGAAAATTGTTATGGAATTCCACGAGACAAGACCACGAGAATGGTCAAGCATTAAAACAATGAACTGGCTAATCTGAGAAGATCATAAGACCAGCTGTTCAACTGTTCTATTCAAATCATCCTGAGCTTATCTTCCTGACTGTATGTCCTTGCTCCATCAGAGTAGACCATTTACATCTCACATAAAAGGTTCAAGGTTTTAACTTGGTGCATCTTGTAGTTTTATATTCATGTTTGGTATCATTTTAAATGTCTCTGTGTGATTGGTAAAGTGGTCTTAAGGTCATTGTAATATTTCACTGATATTTGTTGAATTTGGTTTTAACTTTGATGAAATCTCTGCCAGATGCTCCCCCTCCAGAGGTGATTAACACATCAATACACTAGGCAAGGGTCACTGTGACGCCCTGTTGGGTATTTAAGGTTAAGGTTTTGTACAGATCGGGGGATTTCTGTAACCAGAAGACCCCGTTGCAACGTACAAATTTCTGGGCTCTGTCCCAGAGCTTGTATGTTGCAATGTCTTTCTACATGGCCAGGTATTAATCTTTAACTCTGTTGTACAATCTAAATTGGCTTATCTTGTGTAATTATGTGAATTGGAATGGAAAATCTTTGCCTGACAAATAAATGTACAATTCTTGTTTAAACTCTCATATTTCCTGACAATCACTGACTTAATATGATATAATCTAGTGGCTAAATCAAACTCTCTTTAGGTATGAGCATTCAAATTATAATAAATTGGAGTCAGATTAAATTCGGAGTTGGAAACGAATTAAAATACGTTCTCACAAGTAAAAATATTTCTTTTCACATGTGCTAAAAGGCTTACATGCATTTAACTTCACCCATACTGTTAGCTTCGTCGATGGGCTAATACATGGATCCTTACAACTACATACATATACTATACTGTTGAGTGTGTAAGTGCATAAGTACATAGTGCATAAGTGTATAGTGTGTCATTTGGGACGCAGCTGGAGACTTCTGTTTTGTGTTTACCTTATGATTTAAGTTGTTGCTCGTCTGCCGGTTCCTGCCTCTGAGCGAGTTTGAGCTACTTGTAGGGTAGTGTTCAGAAAAAAACAAAACACCCACAAAGAAACTTGACACAAAGGAAGATAATCTACTGCTATGTAGCATTTCAGGAGTGTTGTTGCAGAGCAACACAAACAGCACGCAGAAGTATAAATGCACAGTTACGCGCAAGGCAGGTGCCATGGCTCACACCGATCACTCAACGCAGAAGTATAAATCACCCAGTTTTGCACATTTGCACCAGATACGTTCTTACCAAAAATAAAAGAATAATATAAATAAATGAATAAATGATCTTTACTCTTCAAAAAAAAAAAACTCTCCCTCTAGCACTTAATTCTCTGAGCACCCTATGTTTTTTTTGTATATCTAGAACTTCCTTTTTATGTTGATATCTGTGAAGTGTCTTCTCAACTGTTTAATAAAATGTATTAGAATTTTGACCCCCTCCCTCCCACATTGTCCTGTGACCCCTACATAACATATGCATGTTTGTGTTTGTGTGTAACTGAGTGTGTGTGAATTATATACTATATATCTTCAAAATGTCCTACTAATCCATACTACTGTAAATGCTCTACTAATACACTAATGCGTTTATGATCTTTATCCAAGTGTTCAGAAAACATTGAACTCATGAAAATCATCAAATGATGCCAGTGGCTTAAATGTTTACAGAGAAAGAGATAATGATCTATATATTATGGTGTATATTGTTAAAAATGTGAAATTCAGGATTATTTTATTTCTCCCTAAAGAAATCTGTCTTGGACATAAGGGCTAGATGCGTAAAGGATACAAAAAATTCAACACAGAGAATAGAAAAAAAGTGAGGTGATAAAGTTAAATCAAGGCGGTCGTCTGTGAAAAAACGCTTGCTGTAGTTCAGAGCAAAAGAAATGATGTGCTTCTCAGAGCAGCGAAGGCACTGGAGAGACATGCATGATTAGCATTTATCTATTCTGAATAATTAAATCTAAATTAATATTTAAATACAAGTAAATCTATTTACAAAGAAAAACACTCCCCACTGCACTAAAGAGCACACCAGAAGCGTAATCAATCATTTAGTAGCACTAAACTGGCTATCTGAACATAATTTGAAGACCTTTAAAAGCATGTAAGCCATAAAAAAGGCTTAAAAAATTGCATTTGAGCATTTCACAAGGATTATTAAG
Source organism: Danio albolineatus (assembly GCA_903798035.1). NCBI lineage: Eukaryota > Metazoa > Chordata > Actinopteri > Cypriniformes > Danionidae > Danio > Danio albolineatus. Next base: position 2,307,741 of record CAIGQQ010004470.1, read on the forward strand.
ATCTACCTTAAAATGTATCTAAGGAAAACTAGCCCAAATCTGATTTACACAAGCTGGATTTTATTATATATTATATTATATTGATATTATTTCATCAGATCAATCTTTATGTAAGGAGAGGTGATGCTGACATCAGATATAACAAGTAGTTACACCAAGTTTTAACTTTTTGAATTCTATAATGGATGATCTACGGTATACAATTAATTTCGAAAACAAATATTAATGCATACAAAATCCACCATCATAAATATAACTGAATGAACAGTAGAAACATTTTTGTACCTCCAGACAATTCAAAATAACGTCAATATCCTTGGGTTCAAATATGTCCTATTAACAAGGCAGGACGCCTGTTGTTTATCGTTGAACAGATTTGCATTGATGTTTGTTTCCATGACATTCTCCAAGGTTAGTATTGATTTCAGAGGCTTGATTTAGAGAAGAACAAGATAAGTTTGACAATATTATTGATTACAGCTCAGTCAAATGTACAGTATCCTATCTTTGTTCCATTCATCCCTTGACAAATACAATGAGGGCAATCACGATTCAACATTTATCTGATCCATACACTGATACAAAAGCCCATGATCAATTTAAAGTGTCTGTTCTGTGAGCCACATTTTCCATGTTCAGTTCGATATTCAGTGGTTTTAACTCAATGGTTATATCTCATGGCGTCTCGTAGGAATTACTAAATCTATTTTATTTTGAGTGTTATACGAGTTTGTGTTTTATGTTTATGTTTTAATTTTAACATACTAAAATATCTATAAAACCTGTTCAATATTTTATACCTTACTCTTCAAAAGACTTGAATTAAACCCCTTGATTCATATGGATTTTTTAAAATCTCTTTACAAATGTTTTAAAAGGGCAAAGTTTTGGGTGATTAGACTTTCAATAGAAGGATAGAAATCTCTCAGATTTGATTTAAAAAGTCTTTGTGTTCTGAAGATGAACGAAAGCCTATCTGGATGAGTGTGAGAAAAAGATAGCAGAGTTTTCATTTAGAGATTAAATAACCCTTTAGAAGTGCTATAGAATGAAAATCTGGATATACCTAGGCATACTGAGGCTGATTATTAAGAATTCAGTACATGGAAGTGACATAAAAAACCCCAAACACCATTGTTTCCTTGTACTCTTGTGAGTGTAAAATCCTGTTAAAACAGTCCAGTTAGAACACAACACTGCTACGTTGCACATTGTTACATTAATATGCACTACCCAGTCATTTTTTGCTTGGCCATAATGTTTCTCAATGAGATTACAACAATAATTGTTTTCCCTTATTTTAAAATTTAGGTAAGCTTGTATTACACATATTGTATGACTCTTATTTTGAAAATGAGACTGGCTTTATAGATCTTTCTGTAATGCAATCAGGCATGGAGTAACTTATCTCATCACAGCTTATTGTCGGAATGCAAAATTTGGGAAAGACTGATTATAAATTTATTCAGCAACCCCAAAGATGCATAAAGTTTTTTAAATGTATCCTTTGTCAGTTTAACCTGTATGTTAGGAAAGTCTTAGCATATATTTGTAATGAGGCAACAAACGCATAAACAGCTGAACATACAGGAGTTAATTAGCAGAGTAATAGCACAGTTTTGGTTAAAAAATTGCAAATCACACATTATAGGTGATATATCAGAATTCAAAAGAGAACAAACTGTTGTTGCGTGCAACTGTGTCTTTGTGATGTATCAAGAGCCACAATATCCAGATATAATATATCCAGATATAATATCCAAAGCTCATCTTTTCAAGACTGCACTTTTAGATTATTGATCATTCTAATGTGTTTATATTTTATAATTTTTCTGTGTTGAATCCTTTTATTTTATTGCATGTTTGATTTCTCTTCTGCTTTGCGTTTTAAACATGGGCATTATAAATCAATGTTTTATTAATATTATTATCCAAGAGGAGTAACTGTGGATGCAAGGGGAAGCTGTCTGAAAGGGACGTCTGGGTGCTAACCAGGATTGTATACAAAAAACATAAAACCAAAGCTGTTTAGCTCACTGCAGATTTAAATGTGCACCTCAACACTCCTGTTTTCACCAAAATGCTTTATCGGGAGCTCCAAAGGGTCAATACACATGGCCGGGCTGCTATAGTCAAACCTTTGGTCACTCAAGCCAATGTCTGGCAGACCTGGCAGAACAAGACCTGGCCACTATTCTGCAAGAAGAATGGTTCAAAATCTCTCTGGCCACTGTGCAGGACTTGTATGTCATTCCCAAGATGAATTGATACTGCTGCAACAGGACGCCCTACACCATGCTAACAATTTTTTGTGGTCTAAAACCAGGCATTTTAGTTTTATTGTCCTACCCCTGTAAGTGTTTAATGCACGTTTATGCCCTGTGACATTACTCAGTTTTATTCTGATTCTCTGAAGTAAAATGTGATGTCAACAAACTTTATAAAAGTCATCTGTTTACACAGAAGTTGATTTTAATTTCTAAAGGAAAAACTGGCCACACTTTATTTTAATGGTCCGTTTGTTGAGTTTAAGTTACATTGCATCTACATGCCAACTAATTCTCATTAGATTATAAGTAGACTGTTAAGTTGGGGTTATGGGTAGGGTTAGTGTAGGTTGACATGTTCTTGCAAAGTTTCTTATAGTCAGTTAAATGTCTGTTTAGCAGCAGTATCAACAGATATTAAGCAGACAGTCTACTAATACTCAAATGGACCATCAAAATAAAGTGTTACCGAAAAACTTAATACATCTGTCTTGTTGAGTATAATTATCATTTAGCCTGTTTCAACATAATTTTGGAGCAAACTTTCACTTTATTCACTGACTTCTTCTAACTAAAATTAACATCACATTCTGCACCAGTTAAAAACATTGTAATTTAGCGAATTTAAAGAATCTATAGTCATTCGGTACAATTTTTAATGGCAACTGAATTATGATTATATTAGAGTAGTGTGAGCATGTAAGCGCAGGCAGTGACATGGGCTGCAGAGCATCAGAGCATTGCTAATTAATAATCATGAGAGTTTAAAATATGGTCAAAATCAAGTTAACCTCTTTTACAAGATGTAAGATAGGCTTTTGGTGTCTCCAAAAGGTGTCTGTAAAGTTTCAGACCAAAATACCCATCAGATGATGCAGATATTGGTGTCTGAATACATTGTAGCTGATTTTGTAGCCTGTGACTTTAAATGCAAATGAGCTGCCTCTCCCCACCCACCATTCCCACGTGAGTGTCTGCTTCTCCTGCATTAAATCAGATAAACAGCCGTCAGTGATGGAGACAGACTTGGATAAAAGTCGTTAGACATAAATAATAGCCAAGTAAGTTTACTTAATGTTTTTTGTGGTGGAGTTTATTCAAGCCTTTTTGAAACAATGAGTCAAACAAACACGTTAGCGTTTACTGATACCACGTGGCTGTGGTGATTATAGCCATTAAGAATTACATAGCAAATTTACTGTCTTGATTACAAACATGCACTGTTTTAAAAACGCTTTAAACTTAAAAAACATGTAAAGATCACAGAGAATTGTAACAAATATTTGAAACCCAGTTTATTTGTAAAACAAAATGTTCTGTGAACGTGTGTATACATGTTATTATAGAACCATGGTGCCTGTCAGCCAATTCGGTGGGCAGAGAAAACCGCACTTCTATACATCACGTTGCAGTGGGCCTCAAAATCACTGGGATTTGGTTCCTATTTTAATGTCAGGAAATTTAAAATTACAGACTTGGGTTTATATCACTCGAATATGACAGTGGGCACACACACAGTACTGTGCAAACAGCTTACAACAGCTGATTTTCATCATAGCTGCCCTTTAAATCCTGTTGTTATAAATGAATGTATAAAATAACTTCTTAACACAATCTATGGCACCTTTAAAGTAAAATGACAAGTAATATGTACAAATACAATTTTTAATTGCATTGCTTTGCAGTTCAGAAAATAAGAAAAAATCCTTTTAAGTAATTAAATTGGACTGTGTATGTAAATGCGCTTTTATTTACAGAATTATCTTCATCAGACACTGAGCATTATGGTTAAGCTGTACTCAAGCCCACTGTTTTCCACAGCTTGTCTTGAGCCTCTTATTTATTGCCGTGTTTGGAAAGGAACTATAATGAGCATCATCAGACTCTGATGAGAAATATAATTAGTCAGATGGGGAAGATTTCTGACATAATTACAGTGGCTGTTTCTGTCCGCTCGAATTAGGAATCAAGGAAATTTGTTAATAGAGGCTGAGGCAATGGGGTCCCTTCGTGCTCAGAAAGTTGGACGTGTTCCTGGATCGAAACAGACAAAAGTTTCAAATGACATAAGGTGGTTAGAAGTAGAACACGGAGGCAATGCAGCATTGAGAAGACAAATGAATCGAACCCTCATGGCCTTCATCAGCAGAACAGCTATTGAAACTCCCCAATGAATTGGTTTGAATTCATTATTCAAATTAAATAGAGCCCATAAACACCTACTTGATCTGTGGAACACAATATGTGCGATTTTTAATTATAATCCCTACAAATCTCATTTACCTTGTAATTCATGTCTTCATCTTTGACGTGTACTTCATTTTGCTCTCTGTAAAGGAAAACTTAACCATTTGAAATGAGTCAACGTTAATATTTCAATCTTTTTTGTTCTGCTTGAAACCGTGTAACACCATTTCATGGCTCTGCGTTAAATAGGCCATTTTCTCTGTACTGACTCATCCTGGATTATCATTGCTTTCAACTTTACTAGATCAACACTTCCTTCAGTGAATTACATATTATAACACGATGCATTATGACGAGAATGAGAAATTTGATGGTCTGGAGCTTTTGAGGTTAGTTTTTATTCAGCTAAAAGACTGTTGCTTAAAGAACTTTGGGATTCAGAAATATTGTTGTCTTTTCCAAACTAGCAGCATGCTTAACAGCTCCCTGCTGAAGTTTCCTTACCTCTGATCGGTCATTGCTCTCCTTATTAGCATATCTCCACAAAACACATTGATACTTAAAAAAATTATCCTTTGGTTTTTGAGCAGCAATACTAACAGTTGCTTTAAAATATTCTTTTGTTTACTATTTTTTTAAAAAGATAGCATTTATTCATGTTAATAATTACATGTGTTATGACCGATTTGTTTCAAGGATTTGGACAGTAAAAACGGACCGTAAAGAAACACAGTTCTTTTAAACCCTTTAGTCATCCAAAAAATTGTAAAACGTAAAAATTGCTAATCAAAATAAATGTATTCTGAGCAGCTAATCCTGTGTATAAGAATCATTTCTGAAGAATAACGTCACACTGAGCCTTACTGCTAAAATACTTTATTTCACAAAAAAACAAGCGATTTAAATTGTAATTATATTTCATAATATTATTGCTTTTATTGTATTTGGATCAAATATATGTCTGGATAGAAGCCTTAAAGGGATAGTTCATCTTAAAGAGAAAATTATTACTCACCCTGGGTAAGTTTCTTTTGAACACAAAAGAAGAGATTCTGAAGAATGTTGTTCTGAAGGTTTTGTTTTATTTTATTTTATTTTTTTACACTTTAGAAGTCAATGGTTACAGGTTTCTAACATTTTCTAAAATATCTACTTTTGTTAAAAAAAGTAAAATGTTATCAAAGTAAAAAAAAAAAACCTCAAAACATCAGTGTGTTTATCAGTTGAGGGTAAAATATGAGTAATTTTTTTGTTTGTGGGTGGCCTTTACTTTTAAATGTTTATTAATGTTTATATATTTATAAATGTTTTTTAATGTTTATTTTGGGGGCCTTACGGTGGCGCAATGGGTAGCACAATTGCCTCACAGCAAGAAGGTCGCTGGTTCGAGCCTCGGCTGGGTCAGTTGGCATTTCTGTGTGGAGTTTGCATGTTCCCTCCGTGTTGGCGTGGGTTTCCTCCAGGTGCTCCGGTTTCCCCCACAAGTCCAAAGACATGCGCTATAGGTGAATTGGGTAAGATAAATTAGCCCTAGTTTGTGTGTGGATGAGTGTGTGTAGATTTTTCCCAGTGATGGGTTGCAGATAGAAGGGCATCCGCTGTGTAAAACACATGCTGGATCAGTTGGCGGTTCATCCCGCTGTGGCGACCCCAGATTAATAAAGGATTAATAAAGCTGAAAAGAAAATGAATGAATAAATAATATTTTTTTGTTTTAATGTTTCTATTTAAACTAATAACAATAATATAACAATACTGTTACAATGCTTAATTTGTTGATTTCCCAGGTTCACTTTGCAAGAAATTTATTTCAGTAATTAGTCAAATTATTATTAAATCAATAAATTAAATAATAAATTACCTGTGTATACTGTCTTGTGGTAGTGATGCAAATTTGTCAAATATTTTTAATTGACTGTTTAACTTGGATACAAAATCCATGAATAATATACCTGAAATATGATACCAATTAGATTATTTGATTAACTGTTGCCGCCCTGGATTCGGGATATTTTTCAGTATATGTTTCAAAAACAATATATTTTCTAAATCTGAACTTATCTTAACAAACCTATACATTACCTATAATTTCAATTGTGAATTCCGTGAGGTGACAGTTAAGGGGTTTTAACTAAAGAGATATATATTAGGGGTGTAAACCTACAGTACACAGATGTCACGGCTTGGTTCCATTTGCAGACACGCTTGTGTCACTGTAACAGCCGAGAGAGGAGGGAAACGTTACCTTACTGACAGGCCACAGGTCAAAGGGTCCTTAGTGACAGAGACGGAGCTTCACAGCTTTTATTTCCTTGCTAACAATGAAATATAGGGGCTCCTGGGTTCTACTGTACCTTCAGTGTCAGTGAAAAACTCTCCCGGCAAATTCAGTGAATTGTGCACAGTCGTCTGCTTTTTAAGTAGTTGGAGTGTTTTAATTACTCATGCTTGCCTTCCTTTTCATATTATGCGACTGCGAAAGTACTGTGACAGTGCATAATAATCGGTTACGATGCATTAATGAACCAATGTGTATTGCAGTGCACTAAGGAAGCAATTAATTGACACCCCTAATATATACATATATTCATTCATTCATTTTTTCTTTTCGATTTAGTCCCTTTATCAGGGACCCCCTTAGTCAGGGGTCACCACAGCACAATGAATCGCCAACTTATCCTGCATATGTTTTACATAGCAGATGTTTATTCAATTCACCTATACCACATGTCTTTGGACTGTCAGGGAAACTGGAGTCTGTCAGTCCAATTAGACTTACTACACATAACAAGCCTCTGTCCATTTGTGCTAAAAATACACAGGATATTGTGGTGTGATTTCTTTTCGATAGTATTTGTTGTTTTTTGTTCAGTAATTGAGCAGGTGATTTTCACATGGCGGCTGATCAATTGAGAATACATTCTTGCAATCATATTGCAGCATTCAGAGCAAGAACATTTGAAGTACACATCGAACGCTGTGTAGCAAAATCGTGACATCAAGTTTTGAATGGACAAATAGCGCTCACACTCTCTTCAGAAAAATCTGGTTATTGATTTTAAATAGACTTATAAACATATTTTGCCTCTTGATTGCTCTACTAAAGGCTGTGCTGAAAATGGTGTTTTCGGTGGTTTGAGGCCTGGAATTGTGGTCACAACCTGCTTTGAAGCTGTCAGGCATTTGGGACAGATGCGAAGGGGATTGTGACCGGAATATATTTCAGCTCCACTCTTCATAAACACACCAACATTTGATGGCTGTAAACTCAAAAAGGCACACCTGATTTGCATTTCAAATCAAATCTCGGCTAATATTCCTTGGGATCAGATGAAGCATAGAAAAACCTGATCTTAGTGCGGCGCTTTGCATCAGCTTTCAGTCTGACGGTTCACGGATGTTTGGATTAGCGGAGTTATTGTTTGAACTTGAACAACACGAAAGGACAAAACTGTCAACAAACTGATTAATGGTAATACAATGCAAGCCTGGAGATTATCTCTCACTTTTTGCGCTTTATCTCGACAATAATTTACGGCGAGATTGCAAAGACAAAGCGGAATGATCCCAGTACAAATAAACAGCTGAGCTAGCCATCCGAGTTCGCTAACATCACTTCCAAGGAGTCTGTTGAAAGTCTGGCTGGGATACTGTGTGAACCTGAGAGGTGCGTGCTTTGAATCCCAATCAGTTTTACAGCAGCCCCGTTGCGGTTCTGCTAGATTTTATCACAAAACACACCCACCTTATTACCATCAGTCATGCTACCTGGTTTCAGGGGTGCAATATTTCTCTGTTATGTTTCTTGTCGTGCTCAACTGTCACGGATTTTGCAAAACAGATCGTATTCGCTCATTTAAACACCCATTTGTTTGTCAGAAGACATCTTGCGTGACCAAGAACAATCTGGTTTATTTTCCCAGCCAATGTTTGTTCCATCTAGAGTGCATGAAAAAGGGCTGCATGATATTGGAAAAACTGAAATGGTGATTTTTTTTCTCTCTTTTTCCGATAGATGAAAAATGCTGAAAATTTCATTCGTTTACTTAAGCAGCTCAATTTGGAAAGAATTAATGCTTCTAGACGAATTATGAGGGATTTGTAGTGCATTGGCCAAGAAAACAAAAAGAAAAGTTTGTGTTTACTCAGAAGACTTTTCATATTTGGATGTTGATGCCATTTTTAACTTTTTATGGTTTTGACCGAAATTTGTACATATAAAAATAATAATAATAAAAAAACCACAATGAAGATAGGTTTCAAAGTGCACGTTTTTCAACAACACTACTGTTATTATCATTTAACTACAAAAAAATTAATTTTGTGAAATTTTGGGAAAATGTTTCATGTAAGCCCCTAAAACGCAAACAAGGTATTATTAAACAGTACTATAATTAAAATATTTTTTTCTTATTATTAAATACAATTCCTTCATGGTCAAATAATATACTTTCAAGCTTCAGTGTTATTTTATTATATAGCAATCGTTGTAAATTTTCGCAAGCTTAAGGAAAGGTTATAGTTCTTTTACTATTAATATGTATGATGTTAATAACAACAACAGAGTTCATTGTATTATTTTTATCATATATATTTGTATTAATTGCAATTTAATTATTCATTTATTAATTCATTCATTCATTCGTTCATTTTCATTTGGCTTAGTCCCTTTATTCAGTGGAATGAACCGCCAACATAACGGATGCCCTTCCTGCTGAAACCCAGTACTATGAGACATTCATACACATACACTCCAGCCAATTTAGGTTATTCAATTCGCCTGTACTTTAGACTGTGGGGGAAACAGGAGCACCCAGACAAAATCCACGTCAAACATTTTCTGGTCTGATGAGTCTCGAATTCGGATGGTAGGGCCCATCAACAACGTGAAAGCATGGATCCATCCTACCTATCAATGATTCAGACTGTTGGTGGTGGTGTAATGGTGTGGTGGATAATATTTTGCCACACTTTGGGCACATTAGTACCAATTGAGCACCATGTCAATGCCACAGCAGTTGTTGCTGACCATGTCCATGCCTTTATGACCACAGTGTACCCATCCTCTGATGGCTACTTCAAGCAAGATAACCTGCCATGTTATAAAGCGCTAATCATCTCAGACTGGTTTCTTGAACATGACAGTAAGGTCACTGTACTCAAATGGCCTGCACAGTCACCACTTTTTCAATCAATGCCAGGAAGGATTAAAGCAGTTCTGAAGGCAAAAGGGGGTCTAACCTGGTACTAGTAAGGTGTATAAAATAAAGTGGCGGTGTATATAATTCCAAAGATTTCAAATTATCCATAATCCCTTTTGGTCACCTGGGTGTCCCTGGAGTCTAATTCCACTTGGACCAATTTATTTTGTAGTGTAGGCTAATATCCAAACACATCCGGCAAATATCTGCACGTGTGACACATCAGGAGTTGACCCGGGACGCCTCTCACCCCTCATGCGCTCCTTTCTTGTCTCTCCGTCCTGTTTATTCGACTCATTAGGCATCTCAAAGGCCTCCTGTGTCTCTCTCCCAGATGCACGCCTGGATCAATGGACTTGCGATGGGTGGAGTAGAATCGTAATGTTCGCTAGCCTGCGGAGCAAAGCGGATCAATGGAAACTTCACTGCGTGGAGATAAGAGAGGGCATCTTGTAGCGACTGCCCTCTCCTTTATCACCCTCCTTTCCTCACTGATGAGCTTTAAAGTTGCACTGTGTTAGCAAGATTTAGCCACAAGGCATAAAACCTGACTTTAAGGGCTTAGGGCAACCTAGCTTCGGAATCCATTTATTTCTACAGCATAAAACCGCAGCGTCCCGTTATAACACTTATCTTGGTATCTCGAAAAGGAGATTGCTAGAAAACATTACGGTTTAGGGGAAACAGCTTCTTATCGGTTATTACCATCGTGACAGCACACAAATATTGCATCTTTTACTTGTCCGCCAGAGAACATTGGATGCAGGAAACACTTGTAAAATTAACTCTTTAGATGCTCGTGTTGTTTCATAGCAACCAAATCCAGGTCAACACAGTGCTCAATGGTCTATATATTTAAGGTGAATTCACTGATATACTTTTATACATATATACATTGACTGTGTATAAGAGCACTGCTGGATAAGAAAATTGGTTCGTTTTTTTATTGGTCAGATTATTTTACTCTTAAAGGCCACGAAACCCCCCTGTCTCAGCAGGGTGTTTTCACACCTCTAGTTTGGGAAAAAGTCAGGAAAGTGGGTGTGTCCAGCTCTGTTTAGGTGGGAGTGTCAGGGGAGAGAAAATTTCCGTTTGGGCACGCACAGATTTTCACAGAGGCAAAATAAACACAGACGCAGAGGAGAAAGACAGTGACTGTACTTACATGGACATTAGTAATCAAATTATTTGCCAAATTATTGATTTGTCAACTTTAACTGCAGTTTGGCACTTTCACTTTTATTCAGGAACATTTCCTGCATGCCCCCCGTGACAAACGAGATATTAAATGCGAAGAACTGCTGGAGGAGTGCGCTTTTAATGGAGTGTTTGATACCACACGGCGTATGTTGGAAAAAACTCTGCATTTCTCTGTAACTTAGAGGCACTCAGTAGGTAGCATTAGAAAGCTATGTGTGTATAGACTATCCTGTCACAAAATGCGGTAAAAATAGTTTGATTAAGGTGTTTACACTCGGAGAGCAGCATTTACTCAGCATGGATCTTTCAGTCTATAATATTGTAGTGATAATAACGTACTGCAAACTTGATGCTGATTCATACTTCTGCGTCAAGCCCACACGTATGCTTTGGCGCAGCCTGCGCGTGGTCACCGTGGCCGACGCAGACGTGCACCTCTCCAAAAATGTACTACACGTCGAAACGACGCGTAGTGTAAGCTCTGTGATTGGTTGGCTTCGTCACACTGACAAGTGTGGGCGGAGGTTATAGCCGCGCGAGCCCGATGGAGCGAGTGTTTACAAGTGTTGAGTCCCGTGAAGGAGCTTTAGATGGAAACTGTTGTTTTGTGTTTACTTTATGATTAAAGTTGTTGCATACCCGTCAGTTCCTGGCTCAAAATGAGTGGGTTTGAGCCACTTGTACATTAAAGTAGCGTTCAGAAAAAACAAAACACCAGCGAAGAAACTCGACACAGAGGAACATAAAAAGCTACTGCCAGCTAGTATTTCGGAAGTGTTATTGCAGAGCAGCACATACAGTCACGCCGATCACTTGACGCAAAAGTATAAACCAGGCTTTATTAACAGTTCAAATGATTTTGACTAAGCTATGTCTTTCAACATTGAAAGAGTACTGCAGACGATACTAACTAACTTTGCCATCTGAATAAGCAAACAAATACCACTGATCACTTACTTACCAAATCTGTAGAGACAGGACAATCAACATGAACTGGAGCTATATCTGTTTTTAAAAGGAGACAAGCGGCAAATCTGGATTTCACCATTTCCATATGCGAATAGCTCTCGGGTAAAAATTTTTCCTTAGAAACGCATTTCTGTGGCATGCACTGTATTGCACATGTGAGTCTGTTGCAGCACATAAACACAACACTGGCAAACTGTGTCTCCAAATAATTCTTGTTCTTTCACTTGTTTTGGCAACACAATGTGGCATCTCTCTGCCATCTGAACACTGTAAGAAGTAAAAACAGTTGAAGCTATCATACATATTGATGAAGTATTGATGCTTGTTTTGATTGGTTTGAACCAAGTCTTTCTTATGAATTAAAGCTGCACATTCATGCTGTGATTTAGCCATATATTTTAACACATAGTGGGCAGCACTATTGCCTAACAGCAAGAAGGTCACCTCGGCTGGGTCAGTTAGTATTTCTGTGTGGAGTTTGCATGTTCTCCCCTTGTCGGTGTGGGTTTCCTCCGGGTGCTCTGTTTTCCCCCTCAACTCCAAAGACATGCGCTGTAGGTCAATAGAGTAAGCTAAATTGTCTGTGATGTATGTGTGTGAATGAGTGTGTATGGATGTTTCCCAGAAATGGGTTGCAGCTGGAAGGGCATAAGCTGTGTAAAACATATGCTGGTTAAGTTGGCGGTTCATTCCACTGTGGAAACTCCAGATTAATAAAGCGACTAAGCTGAAAAGAAAATGAATGAATGAATGAACTTTTCTTATGCTCACTTTTCTTATGCTCACAATCTGTTCTGGCTGAATAAAAACATCAATTTAATCTGACACTCAAGAATGAAAGTGTTAGTTTTATCTGACTATAAAAATCCGACAATATATATTATTATTTTCTGGTTTTCTAGACTAAAAAAAAGAACAAAATGTATCCTCAATCCCTCCTCATATAGTAAATTTAGTCTAATTAAAACACAATTTCAGGCAGATATATAATGAGCTAATTAGTCGATGAATGAAGTGGTTTGGACACCTGTGTGGTCAGTTACACTGTCTGTCTCACTTCTCTACATTACAGCCAATCTGCCACTGATTGAGCGACTAATGACTTTATAATAAGACAAGACCTGAGAGTCTATCTTAATGGAAATCACCAAGAGCCCTTGTACCAGCTTTATTTTTAATGCTTCTCTGCCTCTATTTACTTCTTCTCTGGTTTCGACCATGAGTTGCATATGATCTTGATGTTCTGGGCCGATATAGATGCGTTGGCACAGACTTCGCAATCTGATAACACTTTCAAGTCTAGATATGGGAACTAAAGACAGATATACCTATTCACAGATCAAACTGATGAATCATTGATAGACGTTCATGGATTGTCAGTGGATTTAAAGTCAGGAATATCTTTGCAGTACATCTCATTTTTAATACATTTGGCCTCAGTTTAATATGTTCTCTCACTTTTGGTTTGCTTTGAAATAAAACACACTTTATAATTTATAATTTTGAAAACGTTTGTCAACCTTCCATATTTAAAACCTTATAGGGATGAAGATAAGAGTAAAGACAGAACCCAATTTATATTAGCAGTATAATATAATATAATATAATATAATATAATATAATATAATATAATATAATATAATATACTCTGAATTTAAAGGTACAATAAATATGTAAGTTTTTTTATTTCATTAAAATATCCAAAAAAACAGAGAACAGTGGTCTGTTTTTAGCAGACTTATGTACTTACATTATCTCGGATGTTTAGAACAGGGGGTTTTCACTTCGGGGCCCACTTCTTTCTCTGATTAATTTTTGAAGGCCCACCAGTCTGACATTTTCTCTACAATGTTTGTGATAAATGCTTATTTCAACCTTTATTTATGAACAAATATTTATATATTGATTTATTTAACTATTTATTTGTTCGTTCGTTCGTTCGTTCGTTCGTTCGTTTTTGTTTGTTGTTTGTTTGTTAAATTTAAATTATAAAACTAAGACTTAATAATTATATATATAAATATATATATTTTTAAAAAACTTACACAGATTCAAAGAAAACCACAGGTCAACAGGGAGATTGCAAATGACCAGCTTCTGCTTTAAACTAGACTAACTGAATGTCTGCTATTAAATATCTACTATTCAAAAATATACAAACAAATGTAAAATACAGTAAAACTGCCTAAATATGTTGAAACGCGTCGATCTTATGGCAGTTGAGTTTGGCAGATCGCTGACTGGAACAGTGAACAGCTCCACAAGAGTGCGTCTGATGCTCATATGCAATTTTTTTTACAATCTATGTCAGAAACACCACTGAGCCTTGCTAGATCCTCCTGTACTGGTGCGCGTCCGTTATAAAACACTCACAGGACATTCATTTGGACACTCAAAAATACACAAAGAGAGACTTTCACTTCACGCATAGTTTTTGAATGAAAGTGCATTACTTCGATCAGTTTAATATAGCATTTTAATAATTAAACCCAAAAATATAGTATAATATTGACAGTTTACTTCTTGCAGCCCACATGCAGGATCGCTGGGGCCCACTAATAATAATAATAATTCCTTACATTTATATAGCGCTTTTCTGGGCACTCAAATCGCTTTACACAATGGGGGGATCTCCTCATTCACCTCCAGTGTGCAGCATCCACCTGGATGACGCGACGGCAGCCATTTTGCGGCAGACCGCACACCACACACCATCTAATTGGTGGAGAGGAGACAGAGTGATGAAGCCAATTGTGACACTAGCCCACCAGTTGAGAATCCCTGGTTTAGAAGATTGTGCTAATCCAGAAAAATAAGAAAGAAATATTTACACAGACCATTTCAAATGTGTCAGCAAGCTAATGACATTATACACCCTCAATTTGCATTTTTTTTCATAGAAAATATGTAAACACCAGGCTTTTAAACGTTATGCATTTTATTACATTTACTACTTATGTTTTATTAACTGTATGATGAAACAGTGCTGCTTTTTCCAGAGCAACTGGAAGAACCGGAAGCAGTCGACTGTGGCACATACCTCATCAGCAATTGCTTCAGCGCTCTCGTTTTGTTTTGACAGCTTTCAGCCTTACGCTCCTTACTCTCATACCACCATGATAATAAATTTTGAAAACTTTAGCTCATCTGTGTGTGCTCATCCACAAGATGTAATTGGATGGCAACTTCAATGATTCCACACTCAGTCTCACTCAAACTACACCTTTGTTTGTTGAGAATATGTATCTTCTAGTGGTGAAAATTACATACTTTGCATTTAAAGGTGCTGGATGTACATTTTTGACCATTCTAAAGCATGAAAACACAATATGTTTGCAGATTTTTTTAGGAAACATACTAAGTGAACATACTGTTTATCTGAAAAACAATACTGAAGTCAGTTAATCTGCTTTGAAAATGTGTGCTCTGTGTCAAAATGACTGTATTTGGTCTGTGTAACCCTGCCCACTGCCAGTTTAACCAATTATATTTTGCAATACCAGTTAGCCATCCCTGTAAGCTAACTATCTTGCTTATACAGTATGTAGTGCTCCCCCTAGGATAGCGTTAGCCTACATTTGCATATTGTCACAGTGTCTCCCTTTTTGGGTAGATAATGGCCTATGCAGCATCTTTCCCCTTCAGAACCGGGACGTTTTCCCAACATACTGTAGTAGCATTAAAAACCCAACACAACCAGCAAAGCTGTTGTAAATGACAAAATTCTGCATGAAACTGAGTTGAGTGGCCAAATGGATGCCTCTGTAGTCCCGCAAGGACTACCAAGAGATCCCAAGAGGTGGGTGAGCTGGATTCAGCTGCCTCACACCTCTGAGGAACTGCATAACCAGATTCCAGATGATTATGCCTTGGGCATAGGTGTGCTTTGTTATGGTTATGTTATGTTATGGACTACATATAGAGGTACCACAGATCTGGGCATGGGTGTCAAGGGATGCTCTGTAACTGTGAAAGGGGTTCCTGCACTAGCTCGGGCCAGCACTAGCCCAGAGCTCTTTTCTCTTTGCTCTTTTCTCAGTTGACCTGAAGCCCCAACAGATTGAGGTGCTTTAGACACCATGTCTTTTTGCATAACCAACTGAACAATAAACAGTGCTTAAATAAGCTAGTCATCGAGGTTGAAAATGCAGTTGTCCATGAGTCAGAGTGGCCCTATGTAAGGGGAACATCAAGACACCGGAGGATACGTTTCAGTGTGAGCATTTTGAATAGCATCTAGTGTAGATAACGGTTTAAAAACCAGGTACAGAACCAGGATTGGACATAACCCACTGCTCTGTTTGAGTGAGATGAAGTGGGGACTGTGAAAATCATCTCAGCTAGAGGGACCAACTCAAATACACAGTTCTGAACTTGATAGGCCAACTGGCAAACTGAATAGGTTTTAAAATAAGTATCAAAATAAGTTTGATAGTTCTAAAGTGCCTCTTTGATGACTGTTTTATGGTCAGATGAAACAAAAATGTTATTTTTTTCCCTTAATTATGTAGATTTCATTTAGCATTAAAAATGAGAAGCCTTCAACCCTAAGAACACCATCCCCACAGCAAAATCGTGAAGAGATGGTTAGCAGACAAAAACATTAATGTTTGCAGTGGCCCAGCCAGAGTCCTGACTTAAATTCATCTGAGAATCTGTGGAGGGAGCTAAAGATTAGGGTGATGGCAAGGAGACCCTCCAACAGAAAAGGGTTGGAGCTTATCGCTTAAGATGATTAGGCAAAAATAGCAGTGGAGACGTACAAAAAGCTGGACAGCATAGGAATTTATTTTTGGTGTGTGTTTTCTATTGATTATTGGGAAAGTATGTGAATAATTTTGGACATGAATTTTACATTTTATGTTGAAATGTAAATAAAAGCAGATAAATATTTTTTTCTATCTATCTATCTATCTATCTATCTATCTATCTATCTATCTATCTATCTATCTATCTATCTATCTATCTATCTATCCATCTATCTATCTATCTATCTGTCTGTCTGTCTGTCTGTCTGTCTGTCTGTCTGTCTGTCTGTCTGTCTGTCTGTCTGTCTGTCTGTCTGTCTGTCTGTCTGTCTGTCTGTCTGTCTTTCTGTCTATCTATCTATCCTGAAAAAGTACCAATTTTACAGCAGGCTATAAGTAATAGTGTGTGTTTTGTGGCAGTAACCATGTTAATTATGAAAAAAGTATGGATTCATATTTAAAATGCAACACTATATAATAAAGGTTAAATCATTAATTTATCAGTGACAGCTAATGAGTTTTAAATTTAAAGGAATGTTTTCTTTTCTTGAAAAATATTGATAACCTTTCAGTTGAGGGTAACCATTGACTTCCATAGTATTTTTTCACTGTAATAGTCAATGGTTTAATCTGTTTGGTTACTAATGTTACGCCCTTTGTGTTGTCATTTATATAATTGGCCATGTGCATATGTTAGTTATTTTAATAATAGATACAATCATGTATGTACGTGTAACTAAATGTATTTTTTTAAAGTACACTATATCTAAAGAATAATTCAAATGTCAGACTTAATATTCTTAAGATCCTTAAGTGGCACTTCTAGTACTCCTTTAAAAAACCTTTGAATCGAGATTTACAAAACAATAGTTAGCTTGGATAAAGCCTGCTTTTTTATTCCTCTACTGAATGTATTCAATAAACCCTTGACTTAAAATGCAGCACGACGCTGGCTTTAAATGATAATAACAAGCTTCTCATAACCTGATGATTTAATTATTACCCAGAGTTGTTGTGGAAAAGAATGACTCTTGAGATTCATATTGATTAACGGCGTGTTTGCAATAGCTGTAGTGAAACCATATTTATAATGAACAGCATACATGATATAAGCACTTAAGTGGAAATATTTAACATAATAAAGCTGTGACTTGTCATCTGAAAGCTGTAGCCTATGGAACTTCATCTGTTTATGATAAATACATGTGGAATAATTTGTATTACACCTATGACAAATTTATATTAAGACATTACAGTGATGTTCTAAATGTGGCCATAACGGCTTATATTATGATGATGCTCTTCCGTGTTTCATGTGAAAATGCTTTAAAGTAATTAAAAATGTGCATAAATAAAATGTGCAAACTTCTTTGCATTATATGTGTCCGACTCAAGCTAAAAAAACCCAGCTAAAGTATATTTTGTCACTCACTAAGAACGATTCAACAAAACTAATCTTACGATTCACGATTTTTTAACAAAATTATTTGAGACAAATAAAGCCCTTTCATTTCTTCTCAAATGCTGCACAATTTTTTTTTACAAAATATTTTTTGTCTGCAACAACTAAATTGGAATTTTAAAATAAAATCCAAATAAAAAATGAATAACAAATTTAGATTCAAAAATGAACTGTACAAATTAAAGAAGACTCTTAAATACAAACAAACTAAAACTGTGACTGTGCTGGGATTTTACATTTTTAAAAGAAATATCAGCATATCTATGTTTTCTGGCATAAGCTGAGGTCTTTGCATATTTACAATATCCCCTGCTGATGAAGAAATTATTTCACTGGGGACTGAGATGTGGCAGCCTGATCTCACGAGAAAACGTAAGCATTTTACATTTTGCCAGTTTAGTGGCTAATTTGTACGAATTCGTACGATTTAAAAAAGGAGGCGTGGCACCCAACCCCACCCCTAAACCCAACCGTCATTGGGTGATAAGCAAATCAAACTAAATTGTACGAATTAGATCATACGAAATCATAAGTTACGAATTGCCATGAGATAGCGTTGGATGTGGAGAAGAAAGCCTTTCCTAAACCAGAGGCATACCTGTGAACAATGGGAAGTCAAAATAAGGGATAAAAAAAAATCCCCATATTAAATATGTCTTTCTGGAGCTCTTTCAATGTAAATAAACAGTTAAACGGTCAGTAATACTTTTTAATATTATTATTTACAAAAGAAAATTTAATAGAATACATTAGCAAACATTTACATTTAGCTTACATTTACAATTACATTTAGCTTATTAAAATTAGCTATTATAAAGAAATAGAATCAAGTTATCAAATCTTATTAATCTTTTCTTCACTGTATATCTTACACATTCTGAATAAAGAGCAGTGAATGAATCTCATTTATTTTGATTTTTTGTTTGATTACATTAAATAACAGAGATGTCTCTGTTACAAATAACAGAAGTTTACATCTATCGATATAATGACGGCATTCGATTGCTTTTCTAACGTTTTATGCTCATTTAGGACAAAATTAGTTTTGTTTAAAAAAAAAAAACATCAACATTGACATCTTTAGATGTTATTATTATTATTAATTATGTGTATATGTCTGTT
>CAIGQQ010004470.1:2331896-2346125 GCA_903798035.1 Danio albolineatus
GTAGGGGGCCCTACAAGACATTGTGCCCAGGGGCCTCTGAATTCTTAATCTGGGCCTGGTCAACATCTTGAAACAACGGCATATTGATGTCAAATACTGACATTTATTTGTCAATTATGACAACCAAAATCCAAAGTCTGATAGATGTCATAGTGGTAACGTCCACACAATGTTAAGCTGTAACAGCATAAGACAGGCGGGTTGGTGCAGCGGCAGCAGTAATGTGGTGGATGTACCGGTCCGTTGTGGTAAAGAAGGAGCTGAGCCGAAAGGCAAAGATCTCGATATACCGGTCAATCTATGTTCCTACTCTCACCTATGGTCAAGAACTTTGGATCATGACCGAAAGGACAAGATCTCGAATACAAGCGGCTGAAATGAGTTTCCTTCACCTGGTGGCAGGGCGCACCCTTAAGGATCGGGTGAGAAGCTCTGAAACCCAGGGGGAGCTCGGAGTAGAGTTGCTGCTCCTCCACAGATGAGGTGGCTCGGGCATCTGTTTCAGATGCCTCCTGGACGCCTACCTAGGGAGGTGTTCCAGGCATGTCCCACCTGGAGAAGGCCTCGGGGAAGACCTGAGACATCCTGGAGGGATTATTTCTCTCGGCTGGCCTGGGAACGTCTTTGGATCCCCCAGAGGAGAGGATGTGTCTGGGGATAGGGACGTCTGGGGTTCTTTCCTTAGACTGCTGCCCCTGGAAAAGCGGTAGAAAATGAATAAATGAATGAATGAATGAATCATAAGACGTCGGTATTTGGTTGATCTTAGGTTGCATTGGAAAGTAACCAAAATGCAATGCCAGTCCAACGTTGGACATTGACGTTGGGTTTGTGATGTTAACCTAATTTTCATTTCCAAACAAAATGCAACGGCCCACCACATTGGAGTACAACGTCAATCTGACATCATGTTGATGCCCTGTGCTTGCTGGGAAGAAAACTAATCTTAGGTAATTTAGCTTTCACTTTTGTCTGATTTATGTGACAATTAAGAAAATAACCACCAGGTGCCAGATTAACACCAGTAACTGTGAGGAATCTGAAGTGATCTCTCTAGTTTTGATCTGTGTTCTTTTTCAAATATCCCAGTGACATTTCACTCCAAATCCCTTTACTTCTGTGTTACTGTTAAACACAAGTGAAGATATTTGAAGAAAGCTGGCATTTTCATTTTTAGGTGAACTATCCATTTAAGTTCTTTATACAGTTTTATGAAATATATGTAGCGTAACTCCATAATGCTTAAAACTTTAACTACTTTTACTCATGTCATGACAACTAACTAGAAGTAGGACAAAAGGTGACATCATAAATTTAGGAAATTGTAGGTTGTTCTCTAATTTCAAACTCCAAGCATTTTAATAGTCGGGAAAGAAGTCTAGTTTTGTACCCATTCAGACAGAATGTGATGTCAGAACGCAGAACAAATGTGCATGACACCAGTGAAATTTACTTTAACCTGTCTTAAAACTAGCTGCTTTGTGTTGTGGACATCACATTTTGAAGAGCATTTATTGCCAAGACAAAACATTAGTTGTAGGGTGACATGCAATTTTACAAAAAAAATAAAACAATATCTGCATTTTATTATGTTTGAATACATGAGAGGACAGAATTCTGACACTAAATGCAAGTGTGTTGGAAAAAACTCAGAAATTCATAAACTCCTTAGACGTGCAATTTGCTGTAATTTCTTAATAAACAACAAGTCCAAAGTAATCAGTTGAAAAACTATAGGACCATAATAAAATACAACTGTATAGGAGTATATTTTTGTTCTCTAATTTTGAACATATACAGTATTTTTGGTCATTTAAAAAGCATTTTTCAACCCAAATATGCAAAAGCTGTGATTATAAAATAAAAACAAATAAATAAAAAAAACTTGATGGGAGAACGTCCATAGCTGTATTTAATCTTAAAGTAAACATATTTAACTTAAATATTGAATAACTTGAACACTTTAAATCATCATGTCAGCGATGATTCTTAATAAAAAAATAAATAAAAAAATAACAAATTTATTCTCGTGCACAAACACTTTTAGGAAGGTTTCTTTGTAAATTTTATGAACCAGACAACTGGTTATTTCTGACAGTTTGTTTCAATGAACCATTTAAATAATATGGTTCTTTTAAATTATAGCATAATGATATCATTTGCTATAGCGTAATGGCTGTGGTTGACCAGGACTCAAGTTACTTAAAACATCCTAATCTGTAGCTTTTTTGCAATTATGTTTTACATCTAAGCACCTACATAGGTAAACGGTTACAACCAGTGTTCATATGAGGATGTTTCACTTGTCTTGAGGATATAATAAATTATTAGACAAAATAAAATCGCATATTCAATACAACAGTTAATTCTGATGTAGAGGAATTCCACTGCTACAACATCTGATCATTTAGCACAAAGTATAAATTTACCACTAAGACATGTTCAGCTCAAGTTGTGCTCGCAATGGAGGTATGAGTTGTTCAACTAATTCTTCCAACGTTTTATCATCTAACAGCTTTGAATTTAAATAGCAAAATCAATACAACTGTTGCTGTACAGTGCTAGGAACCATTGAGGATAGAAGAAGACTCAAATTCAAATATTATTAGTTGTTAATTTTAGTGGATCAGTCACAACAGACTGGATCATTTGACCATTCAGAATAGAGTATACGCTTGCATTATACTGTAGAAAGTCTCGATCTTTGTATGAATCTTTTAAGACTGGGACATGAGGTGATGTGAAATGTATTTTATAAGAAAACAAATATTTTAAACCTTGGATTTACTTCCAAACTAAAATCATTAAAACACCATAAATGGAACACGTTAATGCTCACTTCAGACCTATAAGTTCAGAACAAGTTCAATTCATTTCAATTTTATTCAGTTCATGTTTATTTATACAGCGCTTTTACAATGTACATTGTTTCAAAGCAGCTTAACATAGAAGTTCTAGTAAAGTCCAGATAGTTGAAGCTCAGTTCAGTTCAGTTCAGTTCAGTTCAGTTCAGTTCATTTCAGTTCAGTGTGGTTTAAATTTCACTGCTTAAAGTTCAAACACTGAAGAGCAAATCCATTGATGTGCAGCTCCACAAGTCCCTGTCCAAGCAAGCCCAGTGGTGACAGTGGCGAGGAAAAAAGCTTCACCAATTGACGAAGTGAAGGGGAAAAAAAACATTGAGAGAAACCACACTCTGTTGGACACAACCATTTTTCTTCTGGCCAAACTCCCTGTAGGGAGCTGGAGTCTAGACACTGGATACTGGAAAAGCTGGACGTCCATCGTGGAGAACTGCAAGTGTGAATAGGTCACCGGCGGCAGATCAGGCTGGCCCACAAGATCAATGCGGAGACTCGTCTGTCACTGTGGTCTTTCAGGAATCAGTCTCATGCACTCCACTCCTCCATGACCACCACAGCATCAGCTCAGGATATGGCCTTGTCCAGGATTATGGATACCCTGGCATCATTTCTTCTCAGGACAAATGAAAAAGTACATTTCCCCTGTTCTCCCCTGTTCTGTTCTTCTGTAAACGGGACAAAAAAATAAATGAAATCCAAATTTTTATAACCTTTAATTGATTTTTTTTGTTGGCCGTCACAGTGGCTTAGTGTTTGTTGGCAGTTCATTCCGCTGTGGAAACCCCTGGTGGATAAAGGGACTAAGCCAAAGCAAAATGAATGTAAAGCTGGATATTGATCTTGCTATCGGGAGGAAGGAGGCAGAGAACCGACAAAACTTTAAAGGTATTTATTACTAAAACGCTCATCTAAACCAAAACAAACCCAGTATAACTGTGTCCAGGCGTGGACCTCTTTAAGCTTTCTCTGCCATCGTTCCTCCTCTTATGGTCCAGAACTCCTTCCATGGGACTCGGGCTGGTGTGCACCACAGGTGCTTCTCATTATTCACTCGCTCGCCAGCCTCGTTCCATTCCAACGGCTCTTGGCCCTGCCACCTCACCACAAAACGAATGAACGAGTTTTTGTTTGTCCATTTCAACAGACATTAGGATAAAAAATCTGTACTTCAAAAACAATATAACAATATGAAATTAATTTTAATTACTGCTGCTACGCCAGAGCCATGTGCACCAACCCCACCCCCACCCCCACTCCCTTTTACTTCTAAACCCCACCGTCCATTATAATGGACAGACATATTTGACGTCTACACCTATGTCCATTATAATGAGTTTGCAATTCTACAACAAGTGCTATTCTTCATTTTCGTATCAACAAATGGGAATCAAATCATTAAAAATGTGGCTTCTGAGTTTGGATCAAAGTGCTGCTATGCCTCTTTTCATCCTAGTGGATATGTCTCATATTGCAACAAACAGAGCTTTAGTGCTGTTTGATTGGATGACAAAAGTCCAATATCATGACCAACAGGCTTTAAATTTGGAGAAAAGCCCTGTAAAAAAATGATCTAACATGTAAAGTCCATTGAAATGGATGCAGGGTCAGAAAGGGCTAAAATATTCATTAATAAGCATTGCGATATTTTGGTAATTTAAATAACATTTTCATTTAAATAGTAAACTAAAAAGGTAAAAAAAAAAATCATTCTTCAAATCCACAGACACTATTGTCAAAAACACAACAATAAAAATGCACTTACAGAGACAGTGGAGGGGGATTCAGAATGCCTGCAATTGTTTTCCATAAGTGGGGAGGAATGGATTTGTTGTCAAGGATGTGCAAAGTGGGCCACTTTGAGTGCTCCAATCATGATGGGGACTCATTTGGGAAATATGCCTGTACTAACAGTGACGCTCCAAGATGTACACTGTTCAATCGCTAAAAGCAGAATAATGCAGGAGTTCTTATAAAATACTTAGTTAAGAGGTTATGGAATGCCCAAAGTGACTTAATAAACAGGAAATTGGTGCACCATTAACTGAAGTGGTTATTTTGAACAAGTGTGTACTTACTGTAAACCTTGCTCAAAATATTTTCCTCCATCAAAGTGTTTACGTAGGTGAGAAATCTTGTCACATTAAAAGGTTCTCTAGCTGTCTTCATATTTACCGATTTTTATTCAAACTTACGTACATGTTTTCTTTATTATTTTTTATATTTATTGGTGTTTTCTCTGAGCCCATGCTTTTTAGGTTATTTTATACTCAACAAACAGAAGATTTAAAAAAAATATATATTCTACCAACTCCTGTTCATTTGATTACATTTGTTTACACATTCATAACTATTGCTGTTTTCCAGAGAACGTGTTTTAGACATTTATATAGCCAACAGACAGATCTTTTTTTATTAGTATTTTTTATTATTATATATTTTTTATTTTATTATTATGCTTATTATATTTTATTATATTATTTTGGATTATATTTGTATTATTAAATGTAGATCTAAAAATAGATCTATCTATCCATCCATCAATTGCTAGTCACTGATTTTTGAATCTGAATAAAATCCCTGAGGAAAGACCTCTAGCTCTGCATCCAATATATTTGTAATTGAAGTTATTCATTTTTAATGAATCATAAGAGTAATCTCACATTGTAATGTAGTTTGTGTGGATATGATAGACAGAAGTAGTATATGATTATAGCTTCAAAGGACTTTGTGCTTTTCTCTTCATTTCATTTAGGTGTTTCCTGTTGCTATCCTCATTTGGAGCTCAGCAGGTTCAGTCCCCCTCTCAGGAAAGCTATTTAAAAATCGCATACCTATTCATTTTCATCCTCAGTCAGAGCGTAATTAACAGAGCAAAACTAAATAAATGCTGCAAAACTGAACAGCCCTTTAAAACGTAATTACAGAACACCACTGAATTATCAGATATAATCAAATATCAACAAGACAGCTTGAATGTGAAGAACAGTTAATAAGTTATAAGATTGTCATTGTCAAGGTTATAGCTGTTAATCAGTCATATTATTAACACCCCCTAATATTTATATACACCATTTCTGCAATGTGTTCATTTTATTCTTTCTTTCTTACAGCTTGTACATTTCACTGTCAAGCAGTTCTGCTAATTACCTGTCTTAATGTCTAATTATCTTGACTTTCACATGAAACCCTTCATTTTTCTTTAGAATTTTGCAGCAACATAAAAAAGATTTAGATTTATGTCAGATTACCTTATCACCTTAGATTTTGCTAAGCTTTTGATGCTTGTAGCATTGTAGATGCCATCACTTTTGATGAGTCTGATCAAAATCAGGTGAAATTCTACAACAATGACTTTGCAGATTCAGAATGACCAATAGAAGAGAGACACTTTAATTTGTTCGTGCTGCATATAATCGTCTCATTGCACTCACACTCTTGCAAGCGGTTTAGATGCTCTCCAGGGTCCTGAAGTGACTCAACTTGACTGGTGTGTAGGGATGAAAATTATTATATGCATTTGTTTATATGGCAGAACATGTGTTTTTCCCCAAAGAGGGCTCACACAAATTCCTGATGAAATCAGGAACAGCTTTGTGGACTGTGGGGGTTTGATGATGTAGTCACGTGTCGATTGGTCAGTTTGAATGTCTCAGTGTTTAGGCTTTGGTCACATGGTCAAGAAAGTTACAAATAGGTGGGTAAACACAGCTCTGGGCTCTTTCTTCTCTGGCTCTGGCCTTCTCTGGGGTCCTGCTCAGGGCTCTCTATCTCTCTCCCTCCCCCTCTCTCTCTCCCTCTCTCTCTCTCTCAGGTAACTTTAATTTACATTTAAGCTGGGTACAATTATTATCATATGTTTATATCATTTCATGTTTTATTGTTTCATACAGTTATTTGTAACTAATTCAGTTGTAACCATAGAAACTTATTGTCATCAAATCATCTCATTTTCAAGTATTTGTCAATTACTTTTGATTTAACATCAACATTTAATGGCTCCATATTGCAATACAATATAATCACATAATAGCAACGCTCTCCCACATTTAAAGCTATCAATACTGCCCTTATTTCAGCTTTTGGTATAAGATTGCAGAAGGATGGTTTTGACTAGAATGTACAGTTTTTTACCATCATACTGATAACTTTTAGTCATTCGGCAGAACTACAGTTCAGAACCACTGTAGTTAAAAAAAAACAGCCTTACAGGTGTGATTCAAGGAATTGGTTCAGATCAAAGATACTGGGAACTGTTGAAGGATTATGAAACCAGAGCATGAGAATCAATGTTCAGACTGTAACTGGTTTAATAATCTTAAAATATTTACATGAATTGGCACAAGATAACTACTGCAGTTACTTTATAACCATTCACACATTGTTCTGTAATTTTGCCTCCCATAAAGCTAAGCTTTGTAAGAGTTGTGCCTGGTTAGTACCTGGATAGGAGACCACATGGGAAACCTAGGTGCTGCTGGAAGAGGTGTTAGTGAGAAGAGCAGGGGTGCTGTTCTTGTGGTTTGTGTGAGTTCTATTTCCCAGTATAGTGATGGGTTCACTATATTGCCAGTGAGCACCATCCATACTCTCTGTGGTCAATAAAAATTAGATTTTTTTTTTTTTTAGATTAGATTCAACTTTATTGTCATTACACATATACAAGTACAAGGCAACACAATGCAGTTTAGGTCTAACCAGGAGTGCAATAGCAGCAAGTGCAGGTGTAGGTATAATTTATGAAGTGCAATTATAGAAAAACTGTGGGTGATATATACAGATGGATGTACTATCAATATTATATACTATATTGTAAATATGAACAGAGATTTACAATAGATGAAAATATGTATGCTATTTAAGCAGGTCGCACACCAGATGCTGCCACTCTGCTACACGACACAGCGCGCACATGTATGACAGTTGGAAGTATTGCACACCAGACGCGCACATTCGCATATTATTTTAATTGAAACTATTCAGACGCCGCTCTGTGGCATGGCAGAAATATGAACAGTGTCCTGAGTCGTGGCTGGGCGCCGAGGACAGCTGCCGACTTGCAGTGCCGATGAACGCGCTTCTGCGCGACGTCCTTAATAGATTCAAGGATCACACTCAAAGAAGAAAAGGTTTGACACTGCTATCCTGGCCAAATCTGACCACTGACCTCTGTCTGTCATGGCCTTTTAACTATCCCCATATAATCTTATTGGCTTCGTCACTCTATGTCTTTTCCATCAATAAGCTGGTGTGCAATCTGGTGGAGAATGGCAGCCGTCACGTCATCCAGGTAGATGTTTCTCACTGGTGGTGTTTGAGGGGAATGTTTTCCGATGTTTTCTGAAGTGTTTATATAAGAATTTTGACCATTCAGTAGATCAGTTGTCAGCCCAGTCATTGGCGATTTTCACACCAGAGTAAGATATCTAGTTTATCTATACTGACAAAAGTATGATTTTTGGTGTATGTTATAAGAATAATTTTGCCCATTGTTGGCATTGTTGGACAAAAAGACCTGGCTCAGTCCACTTAAATTAATCCATAAGGTGTTTGATGGGGTTTAGATCAGAGCCTTGTGCGGGCCTGTCAAATTCTGCATCAAATCCATTCAACCATACTTTTATGGAACTGCTTTTGTAAACTGAGTCATGCTGGAATGAAAACAGGGCTTCCCAAAACAGTTCCCACAAAGTTGGAAGCATGGCATTGGTGCAAGGTGGAGAGGAGAGACAGAGATAGTGCTACAGTAATTTAATGGTTGTGGATTATTATGAGAATATGATTAATAAGGGCCATTGGAGGGAATTTTACCAGGACTCTGGGGTTACACCCCTACTCTTTAATAGAAGTGCCATGGGATTCTTAATGATTACAAAGAGTAAGGACCTTGGTTTAATACCTTATACATAAGACAGTACATTTTACAGTGTAGTACCCCATTCACTATACTGGGGCATTAGAAAACCACTCAGGGTAAGCTCTCTCTGCTGTCCTCACTAAAGGTGATGATACAGGGGACATATATTTGAGGAATTTTGTCATGATTTTGTATCTGGAATTGTATCAAGTTGCTTGGTAAGATCTTGGCCTATGTTTCAACTTAACACGACCTCCAGCCACAATGTCATTTTTCTTGGGGAAACGGAAAATTCTCCCCTTAAGGTACTAACCAGCTCAAACCTGAATAGCTGTAGTGTACATCAAGTCTTGGGCTACAGTGTGGTGTCACTGTAGACTAAAGCTGAGAAACAGCATTGCTGAACTAACCTTCAAAACTTGATAAAATTCAAAGTGTTACTGATTTGACTGATTTAAACTAAACCAACATTAAACTGTGCATAATATCTAAACAATGACACTGATCTTAATGTTTTTAAGAGCCGCCTTACAGTACAATCTGAACTAGTTAATTTATTCTGCAATATTTCATCAAATAATAATTATTCAGCAATTATTAATCAACTCTTTTGACAAAACCAGTTTTATAAAAAGCACTACATGAATAAAATGATATTCATTTGGTCAGACCGTACAGTTGGTACAATCTTTGGTGGATTGTTTGGTGGATGCTACTGGCATCCACCAAACTCAGACTTGTCCATCAGACTGCCAAACATAGAGATGTCATTTGTCACCACAGAGCACATTTCCAATGCTTGATTCAAGCGGCACAGTGTGCTTTATATAACCCATTCAGTTGTACTTGATCTGCTCCGAGCAGGATCCAAACCACTGATTTTGCCATGTGAGGGGGTCACACTAACAAGGACACTAAAGACAGCAGCCCTAGTGTCTGTTGCTAATGCACCTCTTGAAATCAGAGGATTGAGGCTTACTTGACTCAGCTCACACTACCTGATATCCATTACACCCACCCCCTAAATGTCCCTTACATCCGAATAGCACAAATCCAACCCTCAACCTAACCTCTGGTCCTAAATTCCATCCAAGCAGGGTTTGAACCAACAGTTCCAACATAAGAGGTGAACACCCTACTGGTGCCGCCCACTTGTGGTTTCAGTGTCATATTATTTTTTTAATAAAAGGGCTAAACCTGTCATGATGGCAGCAGGAAATTGCTTTTAGCAATTTGCCTTTTAACCCTTTCACAGACATTTTAAATACTTCAGCTGACCCCCTGTGTGAGTTTTTTTAATGTGGCCCCTATTGTACATTACAACGGGTCATATTTTGGTTTTGGGGTCTCCAACAATAGGCTGATATGCATGCAAGGTCCAAAAACACTTTCATTGTCTTATAATATGCATTTATGTTTACCTAATTATCCCAACGAGGGCCTCACCGTGGCGCAGTGGGTAGCACAATCGCCTCACAGCAAGAAGGTCACTGGTTTGACCCTCGGCTGGGTCAGTTGGCATTTCTGTGTGGAGTTTGCATGTTCTCCCCGTGTTGGCGTGGGTTTCCGCTGGGTGCTCCGGTTTCCAAAGACATGCACTATAGGTGAATTGGGTAAGCTCAATTGGCCCGATAGTGTATGTGTATGAATGAGTGTGTATGGATGTTTCCCAGTGATGGGTTGTGGCTGGAAGGGCATCCACAGTGTAAAAGAGATGCTAGATAAGTTGGCAGTTCATTCTGCTATGGCGACCCCAGATTAATAAAGGGACTAAGCCGACACAAAATGAATGAATGAATGAATCAATGAATGAATCAATCAATCAATCAATCAATCAATCAATCCCCAATGACTCTTATATGATTTTTTCGGTGATTCATTTGTTCCCAAACCCCTCCTTTGCGTGAGGCTTATCTGCGCTGATTGGTCTGATGACCTAGTCTGTTGTGATTGGTCAACTGTGTTGACTGTGAGACAAAGCAATGACCAGCACGCTTATGAGTACAGACTATATGTGTAAGCCCAATGCAGAACTGCATCAAAGCAATGCAGTTAAACACCAGCATATACTCAACACTTATTTACAGTAAATTGGTAAAGAAGCTCACATTGCATTTTTAACGTGGTTTTGGACGCAATATGTGAGAAGCCCATAGAGATTTAACCTAATACATTACATTACAAGCACTAATCTATAACAGATACGTGATTACAAGCCGCACGGAGCAATTACACGTTACATTTAAAGAGCCCCTATTATGGGTTTTTGAAAATGAGCTTGTATGCAGTGTGTAACACAGCGCTAAGTGAAGTGAAATGTCCAGCTAAGGCTTAAATCTGAAAGTGCACAGTGTTTAAAACTATTGATTCATCTATCAAAGAGTCGACTCATAGTTCCTCAAACGAGTCGCTGTGCTTACGAGTCTTTAGCCGTTTCGGCATGACGTGAACACGAAACATAAGCCCTGCCCATTTGTGCACGTGCAGCCCCGGGAGATTCGAAACCCCCAACCCTGCCCACAAACCACAGCGGCGAGCAAAGGTTGCCATATTGGGCGGTTTTGAATTTGATTGTGCAGGTAAAAACCTTTTAGATAGGGTTTGGATTGGAATGATTCAGCTACATCTGGCAACACAGAGAAGAGCACTGTGCTCAGCTGGATATTATAGGAAGTGTGCAAATGAACCACAGACGAGACTGTTCCCTCTGAGGAGTGCTTTTGAAATCTAGTGAGTGCGTGCGATTAAATCAGTTGCATCATTGTTATCTCTAGCTTGTAAATGATGCATTTAACTGTGTTTTGTAACTTTTAACCACTTGTAGTGTATCTGGTTAACTTGTATTCTCATATCGCGTCTAAAAGCACATAGTAAACGCGACGCGTGCCGCTTTGTTTACGGATTAAAATGCGTTTGTGAACTCGTGTTCCTCTGCTGTTTGTCATTGCTATGGCTACATCAGCTCTCACACACGTGCGGCGGTCCTGTTTCATAATGGTTCAGCTTTTGCCGCTGTGTGCAATAATACTGCATGTGTGTCGTTGTTTTTACTTATAGTTAAGAAATAGAGCAATGTGCTGGGAGACATGTGCTGGGGTTAGTTTCAGGGGTGAGGTGTCTGAAATACGGGCGACTCCTGGAAAAAACGAGTGTTAGCAGATATGCTCACACACACACTATGACTACTTCAGTATTGATAAGCCGTGGTGGGCATTCTCTCACGCTGAATGATGTCGACCAATTGCAACAGACTAGGTCATCGGTCCAATCAGCGCAGTTTAGCATCGCGCTAAGGAGGGGTTTTGGAACAAATGAATCACTGAACGATTCTTATAGGAGTCGCTGGGATAACGAGGTAAAAATAAATGCAAACTATAAGACAATGAAAGTGTTTTTGACCAAGCATGCATATTAGCCTGTTGTTGGAGACCCCCAAGACCAACATATGACCCTTTTTTAACATATAATAGGGGCTCTTTAAACATTAGTTACAATTAAACACATATTTTGCAAACTACATAAAATGAGGCAACCAACTTAATCATTCTTGCAGGTTGTGTAGGAAGGAGAAACACTTACAGGATCTGGAAGAAGAAGAAACTGGTCCATACAAACTGTATAAAAGTTACTGACAATGTCACAGACATTAGTAGACTTTGCTGATCCTTCCTTTAATAACAAATGGCCAGCGAATCCCGCGCTGCAGGCTAGGTTATGGTATCAATCATCAGAAAAATGACAGGAACAAACACAACACACGGTTGACAATACTGTGGTATTGTTGTTTAAATAAACTTTAACCCTTTATTCCCCACAGCTGCACGTCTGGCCATCTCTCAGTGATAGTAATCTTTGCGTCATGATCAATCCCATGACCCCTCGCACTACGCTAGTGTGTGAAGAGAAAGGCATGCTCATGTTTCACCAAATCCAGCAGTTCATATTTGTACTGTCCCGTATCAACATTTGACTTAGTCAACTAAATGGAATGAATAGTTTTACAATTGGACACTTTCAGATTTAAACCTCAGCTGGATGTTTGCATTCACTTAGAGCTGTTTTACCACTGCATGGATGGTAATTTTCAAAAACCCACAATAGGGGCTCTTTAACGCATCACTTTTATGTGGACATGGCAACTCATCAAGCTTATCATGTGTGCTTATCTGATGATTTAAGTACTGTATATATAATTATTTATTTTTATTTTTTCAGGTTTTTTGATTCTCAAATATGTGTAAGAACATGTATTTTGTAACTTAAACAGCCTGATGATCATATTGTTTTCTGCTCATTTTTCTCTGGCTCATCATGAGCCATATCTGGAAAGCAGATTTCACATGAAGCCAAGGACCAGCCTAGACTGATCACACCAATGCCATTGAATGTGTCAAGTTAATGATTATTATATAAAAAGCAGAGATATCAAATTGCAAACCCCACTCACTATAAAATCAGCAGTGAATTTAATACCTTTATGCACCATATGGTTCAGCACTCAGGTTTCCACTCCAATGTGAAATGAATCTTCTCAGAGTTATAAATATAAATAAAAATTGTGTATTTCCATCATGTTTTTAGATTGGCTGCAGTAGTATTGGTAACCTAGTAACCAACATAAGGAAAACAGTTACTATGGAAGTTAATGAAACTCAAGGTTTGGAACCATTTGAACATGAGTAATAGTAAAGTAAATAGTGAGTGTATAGTCAGTAAATACATTTTTTTGGGGTGAAAAATCTTTTACTTGAAATTAGGCTTTTCCATTTTTATGTGATTGTTCAAAATGTACATTAACACAGGATGATAGAATCCCAGCTACTGAAATTAAGAGATATATGCCAGTAGCTTTGTCCATACAATTTATAACTTTGTTGTTGAGTATAGTTCTTGTCCTTGGTGTGAACAGGCCCCAAGTTCTCTTTTAATCATGCTAATTAAATTACCCATTTATAGATCCTCATCAAATATACAATTTGCATCAAATTTTAATTGAAGGAGCATTTGAAGTACACGTCCAGTGGTTTCAGTCTGTAGTTCTTCATACTGATTGGCTAGAAACATAAATGCTGTGTATATGTTTGTGTATAATGACCGATAAAGTTGATCAGGCAGTGATCTTTTTAAACAAGCACAAGTTAATTGGTAACATCTTGCTACTCAAAACGTCCTCTGCAGTAAAATGGCCTTGGATGACTTTGGTATTAATTTTATGGAGAGCATAAACATTTTATGGCTAGAGGAAAACCACTTAAAGTAAGACAATGTTAATACACTCAGTATTTTTTTACTAAGTCTTATTTTATCATTAAATTTACCTGACAAGCAATACTGTATAAAATATAAAGATTAGAATTGTAGATTGCATTTACTGGTGTTTTTGAATAGGTTCTTTCTTCTGTTTTAAACGTAAACAGGAAATGAATGAAACTGCAGCACATTTAGATAAACTATTGTTTATTTTTTTAGCTTTTAGGTATTTATATATATATATATATATATATATATATA
>CAIGQQ010004470.1:2355085-2371845 GCA_903798035.1 Danio albolineatus
GTGAATAAATGATTCAAGTACATGTGACTCAATATAGAATACTAGTATAAAAAAATAGATCAAGGAATATTAGTAAATAATATTAGCAAATAATTGACAATTAAAACAATTAGAAATGTCTTAATTGATTTAAGGCAACTAGTTTGCATAATCGCAATATGTACGCTTAACAACTTACATTTACAGCAGGCCTGCTTTGTTTTTTTGGAATCGAAATTACATGTAATCAGTCACTACCCACTGATTGTCATTCAAATGTTTATACAGTGCAGCTAAATCAAGCTAAATTTAGCATTTGACTGAATCTTAATCTTTTTAAATAGCATATTCAGTCTTGTTAAGAAAGCAAAGTTAAAGCCTGAAAGTTGTATTAGCTTTATTAAGATCATTGACCTGAGTCACAAGTTGCATGACATACTTTTCCTCAACTTGTGCATTTCAAAGGAATTACAGTTTTTGATAAAAATGCATATTCATGTATTCCGCATCTCATTATCCTGATATAACATCCCTCATTTGCATAGACTCCTAATGAGGCACCACAACACAGAGAGTAGCCTGGATTGAAAAAAAACCCAGCACTTTTAAAATGAACGTTGTTACATTTGAATATATAAAACGAAGGCTTTTAACAGACTATATTGTAAGGTGCACCTTATTTCCCATCTTCAGTGCATGTAAAAGATTCATGAGACTCAGCGAGAGACAACAATTCAGCATTCGTCTGTCAGTCCTAAATGACAGGCTGTCAGTCAAAACGGGTGAAAGGGGCTGTAGTGGGACCTCTTCAGATTTGTCAGCCCACAGAATTTTTTTTTCGGAGTGTGTAACAACTGAAAATGAGACAGATGGAGAAAGAAGGTAGCTGTGGATTTATATGTATGAAGGAACGGAAAGCACAGATCAGAGTTCGTTTCTGGCATTTGTGCCAAAGGGATGACGGGGTATTTATATTTGCTGCTCGACGGGGGAGTGCTTTGGATTTTTTTGAACTTGCTTTCGCAGCTTGATGCAAAACATTGACGGTGCCAAAGAAAAGTGCATTTAGACTACATTTCAGGCCAGTCTTTAAAAAAAGGCAAAAGAATGAGCAATGATAATCAGTTATACTTAATATAATATAATATAATATAATATAATATAATATAATATAATATAATTATTTATCATTTATTATGCATAGCACTTACATTTAACCTAATAAATTTTATTATTATTATTATTATTATTATTATTATTATTATTATTATTATCATCATCATCATTTAAATATGCATTTCACATAGATGGCAGATATTTTTTCTAAAAATATACCAAATAACTTTATGATTGTGATTTAGTTGTGCACAGCACTAAGTTGAAGCCTAATAAATCATTCATATTATTTGAAATACATAATATACATAAATAGGTCTATTTGTATTTCTTAAACATGTAAATTGTTCTTTTCTTTTATTAGTTTTTTTATTTATTTTTATTTTTATTTTTGGTTCACTTGGCATTAATAATTGAGCCTAGCAAATGAACATATTTTTGAGAATAATATTTCTAAAGGAGCTTGAACCAGATTTTGATAAACACAATGCAAAACAATGCAAACATAAAAATAAAACTAAATAATCTAAAAATTAAATAAGTAACAATGGAATAGTACAAGGAGCAAGTACTGAACTACTAAAATGTATTTAATACTTTATCTAAAAGGTTTTTTTGGTGTTGGAAGCTTGAAGATGCCTCTCATATGGAAAATTCAAGAGTTCACACTTAGCTGATGATTGATTATAAAGCTTGTTTGGCATGCTGTCCCGGGAGAGACCTGAGCTCATAAGATCCTTGAACCCGGGGCTCCTTCCCGTTTGCAAGGCGAGAGGGGAGTTTGAGCTCAGGTAGATCTCAAGAACTCCCCTGCTGTAGTAGCTAATGAACAAATAGGGATTGTTCTTAAGAGATAACTACTTACTAGAAGCATGTCTAAGGTGCTAATTTGGATTAGTCAACTAACCTAAGTTGCATGTTTTTTGGACGGTGGGAGGAAACCGGGGAACCCGGGGGAAACCCACGTGAGCACGGGGAGAACTTGTAAAATCACAGAAACGTCAGCTGGCTTGATGAGGACTAGACCAGTGACGTTCTTGCTGTGAGGCAACAGTGCTAACCACTGGGCTACTGTGTCACCCATCTAGAAAAGGAGAAGAAATAGGAATTCTTCAAAGCAAAGATGGCTGTGATATGGAACTTGGGGTATTTATAGTGGCTTAGGAATCGTCTGATTGGTAAATCATAAGCAGTCATAAGCATGTGATCCTCTTAAAAATAGTTTATAAATAAACTTCACTAAGTTTCTCATAAGATAATTGCATTTCTCAGGTGTGAGTTTTTCCCAGACGTCAACTGAGTGTAATAATTTTGATGGTTTTGTGGGTCTCGTCCATCAAATCTGATCTTTATTTTGTCTTTTCTATTAGATTTGAGTCAGGTAATTGCTTAGCCATTCTACAGCTTGATTTTCTTTTCCAAACTATTTTAAAGTTTCCTTGGTTGTATTTTGGATCATTGTCTTGCTGAAATGTCCACTCTGGTTTTATCTTCATCATCCTGCTAAAGTAGATGTTGAAACTGAAGTAGCTAATACTTTCATTTACAATGACAAAGGGTAAAGGGTTGCTGAATAACTACTGAGAGATTTCAACAGCTGTCTCGGCTTTCACTGCCTTTTTACACCTCCCTTTCTTCTTGTGTTCAATACTTTTTCCCAGAGTCATTTCATTTTATTACAGATAAGTTCATTTGTACAATAATTAGATTTGTTTTCTTTGCATATATATGTTTCTTTGGTTGTTACCAACATCCTGCCCATTGCACCCTTAGAAAGAAGTTTTCTGAGAAAAATGGTGGTGTTAAAGTGACAGCACTTGCAGAGCTGGAACTTGTGTGGATTAATAACTGCAAACTTAATTACTCAGAGACACTGAAAATACTGTTATCATGAGCTGCTCTTGTGAAAAAGAAAATAGTGCTTTGTGTCATATTACATATATATCTACATAATACCAACACAGCATTTTTCTAATGAAGCATTAATCTATATCACATTGGCAGGTGCTTTTGATTTTTGAAACTTGCTTTTGCAGCTTGGTGCAAAACACGTCCAGTGCCAAAAGAAAAAAGTGCAGAGTACATTTCAGTCCAACAACAAAAAAAAGAAGACACCCAAAATGAGCAACAATAATCAATTCCACTCTTATAAGACGGGGCAAGGCTTGTGGGATACCGATAGCTGAGAAAAGACATCTGTACACTTGCCAGCAATCGATCTGTTCTTGGAAAGGACGATATAAACACAAGAATTGCAATCCAATACCCACTGAAATTTCCATCCATGACTCAAACTGTGAAGGTGTCGGGCCTGTAAGCCTCAATTAGAACATGGGAAAAATGACGAGTGGATGGGAGAAAATGGCAAAGCAATGATAAGAGATTTGATGTGGCAGACCAATTTCTCATCCCGCAAGACCAGAGTCGAATTTCCACGGCGAGTATTTTTAGCTTGATGTTTTAATAATAAGCGTCACACTGATGTAATTGAACAGGATTTGATTTGGTTTGCCGAATGAGTGCTAAAAAAAAATAAAAGGTGTGTATGAAAAATGAATCATCTCCACCTGTCGGGATCCGCTATCGTTCCTATTGCTCCATCATTTTATTGCAAACAAAATCAATTATGCTGATCTTCCAGCGCATCCTTCATAAATTAACCACACATGCACACAAAAAATGCGGCATGCGGCGCAGTTACAGTAAATGTGTTCATATACAGTCACGACCCTGATCTCCGCTATATGAAATATTAGAATTAAGCTTTAGATTAATGTCCAAAAGGCTTGTCTTGTTCATTTTGCAGGGCAATTCATCTTGAGAGAACATGATTTGGTTATGTAAGTGAATGTGTGTGCAATTTCTCACAGCTGGCTCTGTTTGTCACCCTGAAAGGTCACCTCTGATTGGTCCATCGAGTGTGACAAGCATGTCAAGAGAAAACTAAATACCAGGTTTTGGTGGCTGTATGGGGTAACAGGACAATTTGGCTTCTGATGACAATGTGACGGTGAGTCACAGCGATGAATAATGGGGTGAATATGAATGTATAAAAGTCAGCAAGTATGAGGTACTGTGAAACTTTTGCAATTATGGGATCGTTTTAAACTAAAGAAAAATCAACTGGAGAGCTATGCTTTGAAAAAATGTGGACAGATTTGTGTCTAATAGTGGTAAATTTTGAATGAATAATAATAAAAAAAAGGATTGTAAACACAATTATTTCTCAAAAAAAGACCATTTATCAGCCCAGTCAACTGGAAAAGTAGTAAAATATAGGATTTTTTGTAAATTAGTGAATAATTCTTATCAATTTGTACAGTCTTATTCTGACAAAAATAAAGCCAGGTCCCTACTAGGATTGTCACTGTACTAAGATTTATTTTTCTTTATTAACTGAGCTAATAGGTACGGTGGCCAATAGAGCTTAACATACTGCAATTTAAGAAAACACGTGCAATTACAAAAACGCCACCAAACTGAAAAAAGATCTGTTTGACAGCGCACGTGTTGCAAATTCTCACAACTTAAACATATTTAAAAAAAACGCGCTGCATTTTCACACAACGAAAATAAATGAATAAAACGCACTACATTTTCTCACAACGCAATCAGTTTTCAAAACGCGCTGTATTTTTTCACAACACAATAGTTTAGAACACAATGGAAATGTTTCAAGGAGACTTTAAAATGTGATGGACCTGGCTCTTTACATAATGGTTATTTAGGCAAATAAGTACTAAAGACAAGGAAATAAGGATATTAAAATAAACAAGCAAAAAAACTCACATTTCAAAGATCAACTTGCAATAGTCATGGCACAACGGCGTCCGTCCCCTTGAAACATTTCCGTTGTGTTCCATTCTTTTTGTGTTGTGAGAAAACGCAGCATGTTTTTTTTAATTTTGCATGTGTTTTCTTAAATATGCTGCATGTTGAGCTCTCATGGCCACCATAGATAGGGCATACATATCACAATCCTCATTATCCTTTGCCTCAGTCCCTGATTTATCAGGTGTCGCCACAGCAGAATGAACCGCCTGTCACTCTGGCATATGTTTTATGCAATGAATCCAGAACCCAGCATGGGGATAAATATATACAGTAAAATATATGTAACCTCCATTGTGGCAAGCTGATTGCACCAAAATATGATTGTACCACAGCACTGACATTGCATGTTGTGTTGAATTAATCCCCAATTTAGCTAAATACAATTTTGACTTATTTCTATGAATTTGTACAATCTCATTCATGTGGTTTTGTATAAGTCATGTGACATTAATATTGAGGAGTGAGGTTAGGCTTATGTAAGGAAATGTAGTGAGAAAAACAGCTGCCCTTAACGTTTCATTTGAAACTATAATCTTATTCACACAGGTGTACATTAACACCACTAAAATAAAAGTTTGGCTTATCTTATTATTAAGCCACGAGAGATAAATAATGTGGCAGAGATATGGCCATAACTCACTGAACAGAAAACAGTGATCTCAAAAATGTTACATTATTTATTAATCAAAACTAATAATATTGATAGAACAGTTAAAGAAAACATTATATAATAAATTAAATGTAATTAATTTGACTTCATTTAATTACATTAATTTATTTATAATTTTATATTTTGTTACATTTGTTGCCATTGAAATACATAATCATGATTATTAAACATATTAATCATATGATATAATCAAATAAAAACAAAACCACAATTTATAAAGTGGCATTATTGTTAAATTAAATATATTATTACATGGTTTATGATAGAAAAAAATTACAAAAGGAATTTTATAGTGTATATATTTTATAGCATAATAATTTTAAGTAAACATAATATATTATATAACACTACACAATACATGTGATAACACTTATAAAAACATGCACATACAGCACTCTATCAAGGCCATTTGAAACAATATTTTAAATTGAAGACCCAATTATGCAATGTTGTCAATATTGGATTTTTTTTTTTTGCTCATGGTAATTTCCCTTATTTTATATCACTGCTGTCAAACTGGCATTTCAGCATAAGAATCCAACTGCTCAGGTTATTTTTATGTCAGATTTTGCAACAGGTTCTAGTTGCTGATAGGGATTAGCCAGCAAAAAGCTTCTGTGTGAGCTGTAATTCATACATTGCTACAGTATTGACAGGGTGTTTTAATCTCTAATTATTTCACAAACATTTAGGTAATGTGGCCCAACTTCTTCACTAACACTGTGAATATTAATTAAAAATACTGTTAAAAGTAGGGGCATCTTGGTGGCACAGTGGGTAGCACGATTGCCTCACAGCAAGAAATGTGGGTTTTCTCCAGGTGAATATCGGTGAATTGGGTAAGCTAAATAGTCTGTAGTGAATGAGTGTGTATCCCAGTTATGGGTTGCAGCTGGAAGGGCATCCGCTGCGTAAAACGTGCTGGATAAGTTGGCGGTTCATTCTGCAGTGGCGACCCCAGATTAATAAAGAGACTAAGCCAGAATGAATGAATGAATGAATGTTAACACATTTATATCATTAAAATTGTTAATTTGAATTTAAATTGTATTATTTCTTTATTTTTGCATCACTCAAGCCAATAGCTTAACTGCACTGAAGGACAAACAGGAATGTCAGAGTAAAGTAAGACGAAGGCTGTTCAATCATGCAGCGAAACTGTTTGTGGCAATATGGCAGACGGCTGAATATGAATGAATGTCATTGTTTGGAGACGTCGTTCTATGCGCTGATCAATTTTCCACGTTTGAAGCAGTGATTAACTTCAGCAGATCTTATTAGAGCGCTGATGGGGTTGGCAGCCTTTCTTTTATGTGCCGGAGTTTGATTAATGAGATATCAACTTAGATAGGAGACCTCAGCCATCCAAAAAAAGACAAAGAACAAAAAAATTAGAAGGTTATATATAAATGATCCAAAGCTAAAGTAACTAAAAGTTTTTAAATGCAAATAAAGCAACAGGAAGAAAAGAGACCATGTGCACCGGACTTCATCAAATGCTCAGTGGCTTGTTGTGAACGGAACGTAGAGGGAAATTTCAGACACATAACAAGCCTGTTTCAGTCTTTTGCTAATGAGACTTACTTAAACACTTCAGATTCACTAGCTGGTCTCTTTCTCCACTTTTTAGCCTTGTGTTGACAGAGACATCCATCATCCTCTTTGTCCTGCTTTGCAATAATCTGTTCATTATCTTACGCTAAAGAGAGCACTCCAAAGCAAAGCATGCAGCATTAGTGTTTTTAAGGTCTGCGAGTCTTTCAAGACAGGAACGTGTGTGATAACTTCTACAGCGATGCCTCATTAATTGCAGTTCTTTGCCGCAACCTTTATTTTTTAATTTGGTGGCTCATTTATTCTGGCATAAATAAAGTGAAACAGAACAAGTCACCTTTATGAAATGCACCTTTATGGACGCTCTTAAAAAATGACAGAGAACGGCAATGATTGTAGCGTGAAGAAAGATTATAAGTCAAATTTCTGAAGGTTGCAAGAGTCAAAAATGAATAGGAAGTGAACCAGCCTCTTAATTACTTTGAGTGACTTTAGCAAATCTGCAGCAACATGACATTACTAGTCTGAAACAGGACAAGACTAGTCTCTCATAAACATCACCAACCTATCACAGGACATCACTATTCTCTCTCAGCATCACTATTCTCACAAGACATAATTGATGTTACTTGTCTCTGACTGACAACAGTAGTCTCTCACAGGTCGTCACTACCCACATAGCAAAATTTATCTGGCCCAGTGCTGGCCCACACAGTCTTGGTTTTCCAAGTCTGGCTTTCAGACAAGGGCCAAACATGGACCATATCTGGATCAAGTCACAGCCAAGTTAATAACTCATAACTGGGCCTGAACTGGGCCAAATGGAATGGTGTGTCATGATTGCAATGAAATTGATAAACCCCTGAAGCTTTGCGCTTTAGGCACACTATGGGTGTGCTTTTTCTCAAAGCGACCTGATTGGTAGAATTTTTTTCTTTACTCAAACATTATTTTTAATGTATTTTAAATGTGGGTCAAGACAGGCCAAACTTACGTGGCCCACAATTTGTAACATCAGAGCCAAATACTACATTTTACATCAGGCCCAAATCTTGTGTACATGCTGTATGCCAATGCCAGATGAATGCCTGCTGTGCCAGCTTTATGGCACATCTAGGCCAGAATTCTTTGCTACCTGGGTAGTCTTTAAAACAGGACATGACTAGTCTCTCATCCGCATCACCAATCTATCACAGGTTATTTCATTCTCAGACTGGACATGACTAATCTCTCATAGACATCACCAATCTATCATTGGACCTAAGTAGTCTCAATCATAGCATAACTAGTCTCTTATAGACATCACTAATCTATAACAAGTTATCACTTGTGTTTCTGTGCATCACTGGTTTGTCTCAGAGCAATAGTGTCTTATTGAATTTATTTTTAAACTTATTTCGAGAGCATTATGTGCTTATGATTGTTTGCGGCTGGTCGAGCATTATCCAATTTATGATTCACCAATCCAACGATTCCTAAGCTACTATAAACACCATAAGTTTCATATCACAGCCATCTTCGTTTTGAAGAATCCTTCCACCCCTACTCCTCCTCCTTTCCTAGATGGGTGGCATGTTGGCCCAGGGGTTAGCACTGTGGACTCACAGCAAGAACGTCACTGGTTCTAGTCCTTACCAAGCTAGCCGACGTTTCTGTGCGGAGATTACATGTTTTCCCCGTGCTCACATGGGTTTTCCCCCGCTTCCTTGGTTTCCTTCCACTGTCCAAAAACATGCAACTTAAGTTAATTGACATTCAAATTGGCTCCATAGACATGCTCCTGACAAATGACAGATGGCTGAGTGAATGTTTTCTTTGTTCTATAAAGGCAAGGTTTCTTGAATTTGTGAGTATATACAAATAAAAAGACACTGTTACAGTTTTGGACAATGCCCTTCTCTTACCTTTATGAGCATATTTGAAAGTATTTTTGAGAATATTTGCAGGTTTACACTGCCAGTAGACAAAAAGAGAGAAAGTAAGCATCCCTGCATGCTTGTCAACATCACAGGTTGAAGCATTTATACCTACCAAGGCACATTCTGATTACGTACCTGATTACGATTTCTGGAGAGAGCAAAATACGTCCAAGGACCTATGTTTTTTTGCAGGTTTTGATTTTGCGAAACCTCCAGAGCCCGCTGTGTACGCTTTTTAAGATCTCAAATTTCTCTCATGAATGCCATTCGCTTTAGTCAGTGCCGCTTTCCTAAACCCAACCAATAGTGTTTTAAAAAGCACCAATTGACCTGCCAACCCCTGCCCTAAACCCAACCAGTTTTCAAAAGCAATACAGAAAAAGTATAGCCCTTATGCCAGCCTGATTTTTACCACATTGTCACCATATTATTTACATGTTAATATTATTTTTTGTCTTCTGTTTTTGTCTTACCTGCTTTCTGGAACCGTTTTTCAGTGGACTTGAACCCCAGTGTCACTGTCAACTTTTCTCTGCATCTCAAGTCCACTGACACACGCATTGAGGTATCCAACAAACTGATAACATCAGAAAAGCATTCCATTGGGAGGTAATCATTCAGCTGGTAACCAAGAATTATATCTTCAGAAATGTATACAGGCAGAGGGCTACATTTTCAGAATGAACCCATGTTGATTTATGCAGTGAATACTGCAAACTTTTCATAATCCAGCATTTAAGTCAAATTAATAAATGCTCATCATAACAAAGTTATCCTCACAATAACAGATGGGTGTGCAGGCA
Organism: Danio albolineatus; assembly: GCA_903798035.1. NCBI lineage: Eukaryota > Metazoa > Chordata > Actinopteri > Cypriniformes > Danionidae > Danio > Danio albolineatus. Next base: position 2,364,961 of record CAIGQQ010004470.1, read on the forward strand.
TTAAACCGATGATTCATGCATGTCTCCGAAGTTATACATTACACGTTTATTAATGAGAACTCTCAATATAACCAATTTAAACACTGCAGCTTTTTTATCTGATCAGACGTGTTTTCAGGCAGATTGGTTAGGGTTGCTGCACATTTGACTGGAAATCTGGAAATCCGGTAAACAGTACTTAAAACAATCAGAGGATGACTGAGAATCTGCTGCAGTGTTCCTTGACAAGTATGCATCAAACATTTAGCCACTGGCCTATGGGTGGTGCTTGGCATGGTGTCTGAGACTAGTCTCTCACAGGACATCACTAGTCTTAAACAGGCTATGACTAGCCGATCATAGACATCAACAATCTACAGTATCACAGGATATCTCAAGTCTCAAACAGGACATGACTAGTTTCTCATAGACATCACTAATCTATCATGGGACATCACTAGTCTCTCCGCACATCACTTGTTTCTCTTAGCGCATCTCTTGTGTTTTATTGAACATCACAAGTCTCGGTGCAGAAAACATTAATCTATAACACTTCATCATCTATCTATGAGGAGTTTTGTGTTCTGACCTGCCTGTTTGTGACATCCTTGTGTTTGTTGTCTGTGTGGTGTGTCACACATGCTCTCTCCATTTTTCCTTGTTTTGACAACTGATCATATAATTAGCAATCCTTGCCGTCACTTGCTTGATGTTTGTTTGCCCAGCAGATCTCTGCTCCCCTTGGATCCCATTCACCAAGCCTCTTGTGCTTGTGACATTGTGGGCAGTTTGGGTAACTGTTTTTCCAGCTCTCTCTGTTGCAGCCTGACTGGACTCTCTTGCTTTGGACTTTTTTCTTTGCTTTTCTATTTTCCTGAAAAACAAATAAATTTGTGTTTTACCTGCTTTTGAGTGTGTGCTCATTTCTAACAGAACGGTCTTACCAGAAATGGATTCAGAAGTTAAAAACTAAGTCAGAAATATGGTGATACAGGGCATTCTCCCGGACCAGCATGCAATCAAGTTAACTGACACTAGATAGGAAGTTGAGAATCTGATGACTCGAGTGACTGAACTGTGCGCAGATCCTGGAGCTTCAGCTGACTGTCATGGCTGGGAAGCACATGCATGGCAATATCTGTCAATCATTGTGATTATTCGATTTGACTCCCAGAGGACTCCTTGGTATTGGGGCACATGTGGATGACAAAACACAATACCCACGTTGATTGCTCAGATAATTCGGTCCAATCTTGGATTCAGCCTTGTCTTGCCTCTTATCTGGGTATTTATCTCCTGGTTTTGTGTCTCGTATGTTGAAGGTGGAAGCAGGAGTCCCATTGGAGTATCACAATCTCTGCCAGGTCCTGACCACTTCCTTATTGCCCCACCATCCATATGATTGTTTTATCAAGCTCTTCCAAGGCTTTTCTCCACTGAAGGATTGGTTGTATTCCCTTTCTAGTCTTGAAAGAAAGTTCATGGACAGGTACATTTAAGATTCTTTAGAAACCAGCCTCATCTACCCCTCTTCCTCTTTGGATAGGGCTGGGTTCTTCTGTGTTAAGAGCAATTAACACACCTATGGGGGACTTCAAATACTGGGATTTACCTTCTGGGCTCACCAATTCTCCAGCTGTTCCATGCCGATTGTGTTTTGTTCCTGGGACATATAATGCTAATGGACAGCATCAGGGCTGATCCTAGTAAGGTAAGGGCCATGTCCAAGTTCCTGGATTGACCAGCTGTCTTGGGTTAAGTATGCCAACAACTCTCTGCTGGTAGTCTAAAACCACATGCTTGAATGACTGAAATTCACAAGTGCTTTGTGAAGCTTTTTTAAAACCTCATCTGCTCTGTACTGCCTGCTCACACTGACCCTCTGTAATTCACATACAAAAAACTGCTCCACTTATGATGCAATTGCTTTCACCTTGCACACCGCTCTGTCTCTTCTGGAAAACAAAAACACATATGTGAGAATGTGGTTTGTGGACTACAGCTCAGCATTCAACAGCATAGTGTTTGCCAAGCTGCTTGTAAGGCTCCAGGCTTTGGGCCTACACAGCTGTCTGTGCAACTGGATCCTGGACTTCCTGTCAAGCAGACGGCAAGTGGTCAGAATTAACAACATCTCCTCATCCACACTAATCCTCAACACTGGTGCTCCAAAGGGCTGTGTTCTTAGCCCACTTCTGTACTCCCTGTACACAAACAACTGTACATCCAGACACAGCTCCAATGCTCCAACGACAGCACAACAGTGCCTCTTCTTCTTTAGGCGTCTCAAGAGGAATACCTGCACTGTGGAGAGCATCCTGACTGGCTGCATCACCACCTGGTATGGAAGCAGCACCAGCAGCAATCGCAAAGGTATAGATAGAATTATGCAAACTGCTGGCCGCGTGGTAGAAGGTGAGCTTCCCTCCCTCCAAGCAGTGCAATAGGAAAGCCAAGAGAATCATCAGCGACTCCAGCCACCCAAGCCATGGACTTTTCTCTCTGTTAACCTCAGGCAGACAGTTTTGCAGCATCCGGTCACGCACCAGCCGACTGAAGGCTTCTTCCCCATCAGGCTAATGAACACTTAACACACCTCAAACAAGCTCTTTCCATACCCCTAACTGCATACCATCAAGATGTAGCATACACTGCACTTTAACCAAATCTTTACTTACAACAATATTGTCTAAAATTATTTTCTACCAACAGTCAAATGGTGATTTGATTTGCCTTTATCTGTCAGTGTTGCCACAGATTGTGAAGAGCTAACGACTCCTTGGCCCAGGCTTCTTGATGGACCAAAACAGTGGCTAATCATCACTGGACTTCTGCTCCTCGTTTCATTTGTGGTCAAAGATATGGCTATCCACCAAGTACTCTCTGGGTGCTTTCTTGTAAGCTTGCACTAAGGTTACTAAGGGTTTCAGTATCTAGTGGACTGGGAGCCTTGGTTCTGAAAAGAGGTTGGATACTGACCCAGGATGTTCTGAACCAGTCATTGATTAAAGACCTCTGCTTGTTGTCTGCTTGGTTTGTATTTGAGCTCATAGTCTTTGTTACTGTATGTGCTTCACTGCCATGTGCTTGCCATGTGCTTCACTGTCCTTGTGCTCATTCCCCACCTTCTTGTTATCCCAATCTATCATATGATTTTCTCCCCAATTTAGCTCCCTCTTGTTTTCTGTCCCTTGTCCTTTGTTAGACACTTGTGTGTTTTCTATTTCACTCACTCTTAACCAGTTTTAAATGTTGTGCCTTGTCTCATCTCTGGACCACAGGTGTCAATTGTTTTGGTTTAGTTCCCCTCCCTCTTTTTGACCTTTGTTCACTCTGCCAAAAGACCAAATTGCTGTTGGTATGTACACACGATCTCTGCTCTCCAGCTACTCTGTCTGTGGCTTCCTAACTGGACTCTCTTGCTTTTTTCTTTTTCCCTTTTGCTTTTATTTTGAGGTGTTTTTCTGTTTCTCAAAGAGCAAATTAACTTGTGTTTTTCCTTCTATGGAATATGTCCTCCTTCCTGACACTATCTTTGACACTAAATTAAACTTGCTTTTATAACTAAATTCCTAAATAAACATTTTTTTTTTGGCCCCACAACACACTCCTCAGCAAATGTCTAGTGTTTTATTTCTATATGCTGAGGAAGTTTTTGTCACTTCAGAGGCCTTTGGACATTCTCTTAAATGTCAAGACACTGTATCTAGAGAAGATCTTTACCCTGTTCAAAGCTGAAGTGGTGATCAATTCCAGCTGCTGCTGTTGATTGCTCATTGAGATTCTGTTCATTATCTGGTTCTCTTATCCATTGCTCTTTTGTGGATGACCAACCTTGAACGTGTTGCTGACTGTACAGATATTTCAGAAATCGCACATTAGTAACAACCCCATTTGGCCTTCATCTGTACAGCCTGTTTTTGGAGGGTTTCAGTAACTTTAGAATGGCTCCCCATCTTGCAAATTAACTGTAAACTGAAAAGTTTGGTAAACAGTTAAATAGGGTTTGAGAGACAATTAAGAAAATAACCACCAGGTGCCATATTTCTAACAGCAATTATTAGCTGAATACATTAACAAATGAAAGATGAACATGAATGAATACATAAAGTAAATCACCCAACAGAAAACAAATAAGTTAATGTGAAATATCTTCACAGTCTTTTGAGATGTCTTTATGTTCATCTTTACGTGTGTACAGTATTCTGGAGTAAACGAGGGACAGTTTATTATCACACTCATCCTAAACTAAAAAGAGAAAAATACATGATTGATAGAAACCAATTTAGAGTTTGAAAGTTAGAATGTATAGACATTTCAAGAATTTACCTATTGAGAGAACTGGTAGTCTGAGCAGTTGTGCTCCAGAAAATCAGTAGTGAGTTGTTTTGTCAGAATACAAATGAATGAATAAATAAATAAAAATAGGTGGGAAATAAAAAATCCTAAACTCTAAAGCCTCATTCGCACTACGAATGACTCGCAGCAGCAAAGCAACAAGTTTCAACAGAGGGTGAGTGACTTCTGGTGACTTCAGCAGCGACAGCGACCGTTGTCGACGAGGTGGGTGTGTCTTGCAATGCAACAAAGTTGAGAATCCTTCAACTTTATGCAAATGAAGAGCAACTTTCTTGAGCGACAGCCAATAGGAGCACCAGTACAGCTCATGTGATCCGCTCAATGGCTAGTTGTATTCACTGTGCTGTAGACCTACACAGACCTGCGTTTGAAGCAGACCACCCGCCCTAGCGACAGGCAGGTACAAAGTCGTTGCTAGTGTGAATGAGGCATAATGGTGTGCTCGCACCGTGAGTAACTTACTGTGCTAGTAAACTCAAAATGTTCATGCGTCTATTTATGTGTCTATTATCATTTCAGCATAAATGCTTATTCAAGATTATAATGTAGATTCTAAAGATTCTAAATAGATTGTTTACTGCATAAAAAACATTAAAGAGTATATATTTTAACAGCAATTTTAAAGTAAATATTTTTAGAGTATATATTTTTAAAAGCAAAAGAAAAAAACTAAAACAAAAGAAAAAAACAAAAGAAAAAATGAATTAACCGTCAAGAATGTTGACAGTCCGTGTAGTTGGCTGGGTTCCAGTAGCGAGTTGTTTAGACAGTTAAAGATTTGCAGAAGATGGATCAGAGGAAGAAGAAGGAAATGAAGAATTCTGAAGTCTAACAAAACAACCATTTTAGCATAAAATATCTACTGATAATATGGTTCTAAACAGAACTGTTATTATGTGTAAAGAATCTATAAAGAACTGTCTATTTTAGAGTATGTTTATTTTAACAAGCCAAAGACAAAAGAAAGAGAAAAGAAGAAAAGAAATTAACCAAAATTTAGGTCTCCAGATAATTAGCAGTGAGGTGACTTGACAAAAAAAGGTGAGTAGACAATATTAATATAATAGACAATAAGACAATATAATTCTAAAGTGTTAAAATGATAGCTCGCTCAAAATGGAAAAATCTGTCATTTACTTGTTTGTCAATGCTGTAAACTTGTAATTAACTTCCATAGCCATTGTTTTCTTTGTTTGTTTTTTCTATTATGGAAGTCAATAATTCATAAGATTGTTCAAAATATATTATTTTGTGTTCAACAAAACAGGGAAACTCATAAAGCTGTGGAACCACTTGAGGGTGAGTAAACAGTCAGTAAATTTTTTTAGCTTTAATTTGTGTAAAGCGCTATTTTTAGAGTGTTTTGTTTTTCATGTTGTGGACATTTGAACAAGCCAAACAAACAGATTAGGATTTCGTCTCAAGGAGCATCTGTATTCAGAGAAAACTTTTTATTTAGGTCAAAGTCTCCCACTGTTGCGGGTATCCTCTGGCCCCCATTTCTGGAACAGATTGTGTGGGGATTTCAACAGGACGCTTCTATGGCAATACGGATTAGGCAATTAACCCTGATGTCAGTGTAATTATTAAGACACTTAGTAAATGAATTAATTTCCCTAAAGGTTGTGCCAGTGAAACTCTCTCTTACTACGCAGAACAATAACAGGAAAAATGGTAAAGGCCTCTGAGGCAAATGCATCAAGACAATCTTTTGACTTTTCCTCTGCTCTGACTTTTTCTAAGGATCAGGAAATTTTTAGCTAATCAATAGATGTCAAAAAAAGATGAGGCAACTTTTAAAAAGATTTAATTGTTCAAATTTAAAAGGCGCTGTGTTGAATTAAGACATATGTGCTATCAGCGACACAGCTGGTTGAACTACATATAGCAGCTCCATTCCACTGAGAGGTATGGTTTGGTTTAGTACAGTACAAACACATTTATTTCTGTTTCCAATGTCAGAAGTGAATATAATATAGTGAAAAAAGGTATACTGTAGCATACCACTTTTTGTTTTTAATATTATAATTTTTTTTACTGAATGCTATTGGTTTACCGACAATCATCACTTGTGTGTGCAACAAGTCAAGGGAATGATAATACAGGAATAGCTATTGAACCGGTAGACTCAAGCTCAATCAAAACTAGACTCTTCTCCTCTGGACAGCCACATGCCAAGTAGCAAGACTATAACCTGCTGAAGTGAAATACTGATATAAAGATCCAGACCTCATCAACACTGCTGAGAGTGATGTTTAGATGAATATGTAAATATGTACTGTTTGCTTTACTAAAAGTAACTAAACAAACAGTACAATGCAAAACATGTTAGGCCATTTTTTTATGTGTACATTAACACGCTTGTTGGCAGCAGGCAGTTTAGAACATGCAAAGTGAGACATCTACCCTGGACCAATCAGAAACTTCTGATACCATTGACAAATGCTTTGTCCAGACATATTTACAGGGTTTCCACCCTGTAATACACACACACAGACACTAACACACATACACACACACACACACACACACACACACACACACACA
>CAIGQQ010004470.1:2372245-2389168 GCA_903798035.1 Danio albolineatus
TATGGAAATTGTGAAAAATGAGTGTCCTCACAAGAAAATGTTAGGAAAATGAAAGTGAAGTGTGCGCACATAAATTAAAATTTTTAGCAACTGGTTTGACTGCACTGTCATACTGTATGTATATCTGGTGACTGTGGAGGTCATTTGAGTACAGTGACCTCATTGTCATGTTCAAGAAACCAGTCGGAGATGATTCATGCTTTATAACCTGGCGCGTTATTCTGCTAGAGGTAGCCATCAGAAAATATGGTCATTAGGAGAGGGACATGGTCAGCAACAATTCCTTGGTAGGCTGTGGCATTGACACAATGCTCAGTTGGTACTAATGGGCCCAAAGTGTGCCAAAAAAAATCCCTCACACCATTACACCACCACCACAACCACCACCAGCCTGAACCGTTGATCCAAGGCAAGATGGATCCATGCTTTCATGTTGTTGACATCAAATTCTGACTTTACCATCGGAACATCACACCTGAAATCGAGATTTAGCATACCAGGAAATGTATTTTAAATAAAACACTGCTGCTCTGTCTTGGTGTGGATGGGGGGAAAACGGAGACATCTGAAAACGGAGCTGTGGCTGCTGAGATTTGCTACTCGATTGGGGTTTTTGGGTCATTGCGTATCCTTCCCTTATTCGTCAAGCCCCTATCACATGACTATAACGCCAGCAGAAGACGGCAGACCAGCCTTCTCTGTAAACAACAACGTGGACAAAGAAATGGGAGCGTTGTTTTAGGCGCCTTTATGCAAATAAACTCTGCCTTTTTTACTACAACAGCTGCATATATTCGCAAGAGGCAAGCTATTGTTCGAGCACTCGCTAATCGCTGACGTTTCAAGCAGCGTAAGCCCTATTTAGAACGCCGGATTTGGGTTACACCGGGAAGAACCAGTGCCTTTGCGTTTGTTGACTAACAATAACCAAATGCCGAGCGAGACACATGCTTCCTGTTTATACTTTGATGCGCATGCCCAGAGTGTGCGAATGGTCATGTGATATACGTTTTTGGTGGAGTAGTGTGGACGGAGATATGTTCAGAAACGCTGGGTGAAACGCTAGTGTGGAAAAAAATCAGTATCAAAAAATGGAAAAAGTAAATATAGAATTCATTCATTTTCCTTCGGCTTAGTCCTTTATTTATCAGGGGTCACCACAGCAGAACGAACTGCCAACTCATTTATTCATTTGTTTTCTTTTCAGCTTAGTCCCTTTATTAATCTGGGGTCATCACAGCAGAATGAACCGCCAACTTATCCAGCATATGATTTTTTACGCAGCGGATGCCCGTCCAGCTGCATCACCCAGAGGAAACCCACGCGAACACGGGGAGAACATGCAAACTCCACACAGAAATGCCAACCGATCCAGCCGATGCTCGAACCAGCGACCTTCCTGCTGTGAGGCTGCAGCTCTACCCACTTCGCCACCATGCTGCCTGAACTGCCAACTATTTTATGCAGCAGATATCCTTCCATCAGCAACGTATTACTGGGAAACACCCATACACTCTCACATTCACACACACTCATACAATATGGCCAATTTATTTCATTTAATTCACAAGCGATCTTGCTGAGACAGTGCTAACCACTGAGCCACTGTGTCTCCGTAAATATCTAAATACTACTGTGAGCAATCCCTTAACTGATGAAATCAATAAAGACAAACACTCTGCCACTTATTGCAAATCGTTTTCATGTTGACTTAAAACTATTTGTCTGCTTGTTTGTGCCAACGAGTTATAATGTTTGGATGATTTGCCAACATACTTCCCGGTTAAGCCTTCTTGACCTATGAAAGTCCTTCTCCAGACTTGATAAGCATATACTTCACTGGGCTTTAACTCCATTGTCTGAACACATTGATTAAGCCAACACATTTAGTTAATTAAGGTGATGCACAGCACAGATGTCTCAAGTCACCCTTCCCCAATACACAGAGGTCAGAGGTTAGAAAACACACCCAGGACTTGTTTGAAATGTTCAGCTATTTTCCTTTTTTATTAATTACCAGAAGCCCTCCTAATCATGTGTGTGCGTATCTCTCTGTGTTTATGCCGCTTCATTATTATGGGCTGCTTCAATTAGTATGCTAATTTAAAACAGATTGTTTTTTTTTTTTCAGAGTGTTCCTCAGGTGGTATCAGCATTAAGTAATGTTATTCCGTTCTGGATCAAAACAGGGATGAAAGGAATTATGTACTGTGTCATGGATGTTAATTAACTGAAGGCTGGTGTGATTTGGCTCCATGTGTGCGATCAGAGAATATCCACAGAAAGGCATGGCACTTTCTGTCAATCAACACTGTGCTACATACTATTTAGCTAATTATATATATATATATATTAATCAGTACTTAATTATTTATCATATATATTAGGGGTGGGGGAAATATCAACACACCATAGTACGGCAATATTATATCAATGAATGATTTCCATATCAAAATATCATCAATATTTGATTATACTATTTGGTTGAATATTAAAATTAATTACTTTAACAGTGCTCTAGTTGTGGTGTTTATTTTTTTATTTTTAAAATGAGTGGTGGTACCTTCTTCCATGCAGTTAGCTAAAAAAAAAGATGGCAGCATCATGGAAAGGTAAAAATTCAATTCAGTCAATCAGGATTTTTTTTACAGTGTAGTAATATTAGATTGTGACATGTACAATGATGAGGATATCTTATAGCGGGGACTGGTGATTTCCACTTTTATAAAGATATACAGTGCAGGCCAATGATTAAACTTTGTAATTGTGATTAATCACCTGATTTTTCTGTGATTAATCACATCTTTATGCACAAAATTCTAAATTAATTCGAAATGTATTGCACACTTTTATTTTATAAATACGATAAAAAACATACAAAAGGTGCAGCGTTGTGGAATGAGGACCAGGATTGAGAAACACTGATTTAAGTAATACTTCAAACTCGAAGTACTGTGGTGAAACAAAAATTCAGCTTTGCAGTGCTTACAAAAACATTGGTTCTATGAACTCTGCTACGTGAAAGAGATTTTAAAATAAAATGACCGTTTAAGAGTTTAGTAACGTCCTCCATTTTTCTGTAGTTTGTGGTTTCTGTGTATGCTGCACACCTCAAATGCTGTCATTGGCTGAGACGCCTGATGAGTCAGTGAACACAGAACTTTAGAAACAATAATGGTATTAAAAAATGTTAATGCACATTTAAATAATTGTTAAAATAATCTGTGAGGGGGAAAAAATAAAATAGAGAAGGAAAGATAAATAGCAATTTGAGTGAATCAATGCATTTTGCTAAGACAAAAAAAACAATAATAATAAAAATAGTTGTCTCATATTGAAATAGTTGTTTTTTTCTTAGGAAAATGCATTGATCCACACAAATGTAAATAAATAAATAAATAAATAAATAAATAAATAAATAAATAAATTATATATATATATATACTAACACAAAAATATAACACCAACCTGTCCAGGAACTTAGTAATTGATTTAACCTGACACCTTGCATCTTACCTACGCTGTAAAAATGGAGGGTTCCGTGCAATTTCTTCATGTTGTCCCAACAAAAATTGATTAGTTAACTTAATTGTTTTTACAAATTTATGTTGATTGAACATAAAACAATTAATTTGTCTCCCACAAAACTCAATACTTGAGTTAATTCAGTACATTTTAAATAAGTATTTTGAACAAGCAGTAAAATCATTGCGTGTATGCTTGTTTCTGGGTTAAATGTATTGTTGTGTCTTGTCTTTGTCCAACAACAAAATAATAAGAAAAAATAAAATGAAAATAAACAAGTAAAACTATAAAATATAATAATACAAAATAACACCATTGGAGGTGTTAGGAATATTAACATTATTGTCTTGTCTTTTATGTAGATTTGTTTGTTATTTATAATTATAACCATTCCATGACATAAAAAAGTCATCTAATACTTCATGCTGGATGAACTAAAATGAACTGAGTAAATGCAATTAAAATGGTGTTAATTGTTAACAATTTAAGCCTACATTAATTAAAATATTTCATTGAATAAAAGCTAAACATTAAATAAAAAAGAAATAATACAGTAAGTTTAAATACTTTTAAATGCTACAATTACTAATTAAAAATAGAGTTATCATACTAAACATAATAAAAACAAAAACTAGAGTTATTTTTGAGTGTAGTCCAGTATAAGGACTAACCACTCAAATAAAACGAGACCTTAAATGAGAGTGACATTTCCAGTTGATACAGCAGAAGCAGGTTGTATGCTTTAATGGTTTGTTGACTTTAGTCTATAGAGGTCCAGACTCCTGCAGTTCAGAGACTTTTCCCACACACTGACAGCAGATATGTCCTCATTTTGTCCTTTTTTTCCCCACTGTTCTACCAAATCTGGACAGAAAAACCAGTGCCTCCCCCTCCTCCTCCCATTTTTGCGGTAACATTACCATGTTGTCCACAGTCTTTATTTTATTTCAGACCATGGTGCTACAGAGAGTTTGACCCCGGTGGCTCTGTGAGACTAATTGCTCCATAAATTGGCCTGGAGACATGCAATCCACATCGCTCCCAGCTGGAGTTCAGACTCACTCGCATCCACGCTCTTCACTAATGGTCCTAAATGCTGGGAAAAGGAGAAATTTGAAAAGGCGGCAGACAGCAGGCTCTGCCGGGTCAGCAACTAGACATATTTAAGAAGAATATTTGAGTCGAAAGAATAACAAAATTTCACTATAATAAGAAACAGTTTTTTTGCTGAAGGGCTGCAAAGATTTATTTAGTCTAGAGCTGGAGGGTGAGGATTATTTTGGAAATGCAGCGATGCTGATTTTTTGGGGGGGCCTAAATTATATTGCAATGCTAGTTTTGGTGGTATCCCAAAAACATATTTTAAATATCTTAAACCAAGATTTTTTGTTTGTTTGTTTTTTAACTTTAGAGTAAATAATTTGGTAATTGTTTATAGCAAAAGCACTTGTAATTAGTCCCATTTAATATTTATCAGGTAATTAAATATAAATTTTATTTCATCAAACAAACTTTTTCCACTTGTAAACTAGAGTGAATATTTATATATGAAAATATTCCAAACATAAATAATGTTTAATAAACAGTACAAATATATATAAAAAATGAATAATACATGAATACATTTCTGGAGTCAAAAATTTGTTAATAAAACAAATTAATGAAAACTAAGCAATCCAATTCAAATATCAAATGCGGTGGTGCAGAGGATAGCACGATCGCCTCACAGCAAGAAGGTTGCTGGTTCGAGCCTTGGCTGGGTCAGTTGGCATCTCTGTGTGGAGTTTGCATGTTCTCCCCGTGGTTGTGTGGGTTTCCTTCTGGTGCTCCGGTTTTCCCCACAAGTCCAAAGACATGTCGTAGAGGTGAATTGGGTAAGCTAAATTGTCCGAGGTGTATGTGTGTGAATGAGTGTGTGTGAATGTTTCCCAGTGATGGGTTGCGTCTGGAAGGGCATCCGCTACGTAAAACATGTGCTGGATAAGTTGGTGGTTCATTCCGCTGTGGCGACCCCAGATTAATAAAGGGACTAATTCGAAAAGAAAATGGATGAATTAAATATCACATGGAAAACAGTTCGTACAGCTAACAGCAGATAAGTTTCAAATAAATTTTAAGTGTTAAAAATTCTTGATCAACAAATCATCTTTATTAACAAACTCTATTTAATGAACAATTGTAAATTTCATACAAAAAGAGGCTTAACTGTTGAGTTAAGGTAACCGATTGCAACAAACCAGTTAAGTTCAAAAACGAATCCTAATGAGTACTGTGAGCTTAATCCATTTGAATAAATGAATCAATTTAAGTTAAGGCAACTCAAACCATTTAGGGAAACTGATTGCTTCAAACCATTTGAGTAAAAAAAAAACTAATCTATATGAGTACTGTGAACTCACTCCATTTAAGTTGAAGTAATGAAGTATTTAACTAAGGCCCCGTTTACACTAGTGCGTTTTAGTTTTAAAACAGCGTTTTAGCAAGAAAACGATCCGCGTCCACGCTCGCGTTTTCACCCAGCGTCTCAAGAGATCTCCGTCTTCACTAATCCACCAGAAACGTATATCACGTGACCATTGGTGCACTCTGAGCATGCGCGGTCAAGTATAAACAGGAAGCATGCGTCTCGCTCGGCATTCGGTTATTGTTAGTCAACAAACGCTGGTTGAACAATGAACGCGATGGTAAAGAAAGCAAGAGAGGTCTTTTTGAGGACAGACAACGAGGTTGAGTTGTTACTTAAAGTAACAAATGAATATAAAACATCCATGGCTATCGAAAATACAGTGAGTACAGAATACAGAAAATACTGCGTTTACAGTGAAGACTGGTCGGCCGTCTGCCGGTGATGTTATAGCCACGTGCGCTTGACGAATAAGGGAAGGATACGCAATGACCCAAAGCCCCAATCACGTAGCGGATCTCAGCAGCCACGCCTCTGTTTTCAAAAGTATGCGTTTCCCTCCATCCACACTGAAACGCTGCAGCAGCGTTTTAGAATGGAAACGCTCTCTCCAGCGTTTCTAAAATGCTCCGTTTTCGCACATCGAAAACTCCGGAGTAGTATGGACGGATGGCGTAACCGTAGCAAAACTTATGCGTTTTAAAATGAAAACGCACTAGTGTAAACGGGGCCTAAGTCATTACCTTCAACACTGAGTTCAAAAGTCTTTTTGAATGAGTAGAATTAACGTTTAGTAAATTTTGAGTTAACTACACTCATTTCATTTGATAAAGCTGGCTGTTGGGTTTTACAGTGTAAATATATTTCCCAAACATTTCATTTTGACATGTCAAAGGGGAACAACAAAACACTACATAACGAAATCAGAGACAAGAGGCAAACACATTTGATACATTTGAATTATTTGAGCAATTATTTATTTAGTATAAGTAAGATTTAAAAGTTTCCCAGCAGACAGGCTGTCAGTCTCTGGCTGTCCCCATTTTATTTTTATTTTGGTGAAAAGCTGTTTTGTGTGGTATGACTCGATTTTGAGTTCATATATTTTAAACGTCATATTTACAGTAAGTTAAGGTGTTTACTTAATAACTTGCATTGGACAAAGTTGTGTAATAAAAAGGATGTAAAATGTAAAACCATATTGGGTAACCAATTGTACTAACGTAAAACCAGTTGGCTTTTAAAACAAAATAAAACCCAATCAAGACCCAATCAAGATGAGCTGAACCAGATGTTTCACATAATATAATTTTCAACAAATAAATGTAAAGATTTTATATTTTGGTAATTCATTTACACAACAAAGTTACTTTAGGAACTTGAAAACACAAACAGTGCAGCAATGCAACAATCACATTGTTGTTTTACTGTAAACTAAATCCCAAATAGAAATTACTCCAAATAATTCTCATGAATACAACAGCAATCACCACTTGGAGGTGACATAGTTGCCTAAGCAGGAGAATTTAGCTTGCACAATACAAAATAAAGTAGTAATTCAACATTATCATGGATAGCTCCTCCCCTTCCTCCCCACCTGAGCAAAGCTGCGACCATTGAATAAGACCACTTCTTTTAACCACATCAGTGCAAACCTGGCAACATTGGGACGTGAAAATAAGGGATCATGTGTACAGAATCTGTTTGGGAAACAGTGTCTGTTAATTGCTATGGAGCACGTCAGCTGACAGTCACACATCAGTATATGACTTGTTTTGAGGATTGGAGGGGCGACGGCGCCTGTAATGAAATGGAAAGAGAATCCCGTCGTTATTTCAAAGTGTTTCATGCCTAAAACCAAAAGCACAGAACGGACTCACATTTAAGAGCAATGGGTGGCCCCTGGTGGGTCAGCGGTATGGGTTGCGTTTAGGGAAGATCGGCTCTTTAATGTTTATTGCCACCCTTCAGAGAAAGAATGAAAATGCGGGAGAAAAAAATGCCTTTACGGGATGGTAGTGGGACAGAACTTAAAATACGGGAGAATCCTGGGAAAAACAGGAGGGTTGACAGGTATGATCAGTGCACTTAATCATTTGAGAATGTTTGGTGTGAATGCACTACTTACAGTATTTATACTGCAAAATAGCATAGAATAATGCATACTGTATGTACTATGTTCACATAGTAATATCTGTAACTCCTGACTCTATAATAATATTTAATAATATTCAGTTTGACAATACTGTTGACTCTTCAAAAACACACACACACACACAAAAAAAAAACTTTTCATTTTTTTGTCATCTAAGCATCCCATGATCAGATACTGATATGCAGCAGAATTTTCTTGTCTTCTGGAAAAAAATGTGTCTTCACTGAATTCATCTAATATTAGTCTGTCCACAATATGCTGGTGATTCTCATGAATTTCCTTGGCACACTTTAAATGAGACACAGGCTGTGATGTTAATGTAAATCTGTTGCTTATTTGCATAGAGCGAAAACTTCCAGTGCAACACAATTATTGTAAAAGCACAGCACGTGTGTAATCAATCAAAAATTAATCCAAAAAGTGGAGATTCGAGGTATTGTACTACAGACACGAGGTACAACGGCGATAAATAGGTGCAATGAGTCATGCATTCCTGCATTCAATTATAACTATACATATTTAATTTATTCATTATTCAGGACCGTGGCGCTGTGACACAATAGTAATTGACTAAATAAAAGTGTTGCATAGGTGATTAGCGTGATGGCTTGGAAGTGTGTTTACAGTGCTCTACTTTTCCTTCCACTTTCTCCTACTGCAGTAGTGGGACGTTTTATCTGATTTCTCTAGTCAGCATAAATCACAAGGGATTGGGTACTTTCTGTCCTATAACAACCCCTTCTCTTCCTCTGTACAACAGGCCACTGGGACTCGTGCATATATGCGAATTTGCTAATGAAATACACTCATTGGTGCCGGTTTGAAAGGAATAATTCAACTAAAAATAAAAACTCTGTCATCATTTATTCAGCCCGCATGACTTTCATTCTGCTGTAGACAGTGACAAAAAGCACTCCACAGTACAGAAGTATTTTTAAGAAGTGTAGTTTAAAACATCATGTTATTACAAATGTATTGTTTTATATTTGAAAAGAGTAAGTTATATCTTTAGAAAAATATAGTGCGAAAACAATAAGCCAGAGCTTCCCTCTGAGCTTCTAGTGAGAAAGAACAGAACAGTTACATCATTGATGCTCTGTTTAAAACTAAAATCTTTCTAAATGTTTGTTTTACTGAGGTTTTTACTGAGATAATTTTGACCCCTAACCTATTTTGTGTTTCTATTCTTCTTAAAATATATAAATGAAATATCAATAATAAATTATATCAATAATATGTATTGATCCAGAAAATAAAACAATGAAAACATCAAATACTAGGACTAACATCACTTTTTTTTTTAAATATTAGGTAATTTTGTGAGACTTTATGGTGATTTGTCAATTTTGTCTATAGTAATGCTTTGGTAATTTTGATGTACAAAAGAGCAGAGAGTGAGGGAGGGGGTTGGGTTATTTCTAGAGCTATTAAGGTCAACCATGGCATAAATTACCTTACACAAGTTAAAAGAAATACAAAACAAACAAACTAACAAACAAATAACAACATCTTAGAAGTTTAAACTGTTGGGGTCGATTGGCCTTAAAAGGTTAAAAAGTGTTTACCAGAATTGTAGGTTAATGGGAGGTTTAATTACATTTATTTATTTATTTATTTATTTATTTATTTATTTATTTATTTATGTATGTATGTATGTATGTATGTATGTATGTATGTATGTATGTATGTATGTATGTATGTATGTATGTATGTATGTATGTATGTATGTATGTATGTATGTATGTATGTTTTTATTTATTTATTTATTTATTACTTAATTATATTGTATTGTTGTCCATTTTTTATTAAAAAGCACTAAATCAATTTTGTATAAATATTTACTAAAATATATAATTATTCTTCAGTATGTTTTTTTAAGAAAGATAATGCCATCCTTATGTCAGTCATTTACATTTATTCATTGCACCAATGTAATACAAATTGTCTTAAATGTAAAAAGTAAATGCACAATAAATACAGAAAACCCAACCACAATGCAGTAGTTGCATTTTGCAGATTCACAACCATATCTGCCTTCTCTGGAAAAATACTGTCTGGCTGCATGTCCTGAAATTACTGAATATTTAACAAATATTTTGACCCAATAGTTATACACTTGACAGCGTACACCTTATGTTTTCTGACTGTGAAACAAGCTGGTTTAATGCTGACATCTTTTGGACAAAAAAACGATTCAGAGCACACGTGAGAGCTGCTCATACATCAATATGGTTAGAAAAATGAAGCTGTCTGTGTACAGTTATAGGCTTAGAATTCAACAGAAATTTGTTGAGATTTTGATACAGAATTTTTATGTACTTCCAACTGAAACAGAATATTTCTTTTTCTGAATCATTCCCTCATAATATAATACAAGCAAGAGGTGCGTAGTAAAAAATATTGTAGCTGAAGCCGTCTAACTAAAATCAGCAGAGAAGCACCACCATTCCAAATGCGTAAGCAAAGGGTTGTTTGAAGATTAATAAAACCTTGTTTTTTTATTGTATTAACTTGCACAGATTATTGTTTACCTAAAGAATAACAATCTGCGCTAACAAACTACACATTATATATATATATTTCACACAAACTTTAGCAGTAATTACAAATTAGTTATATTAGCTACAGGCTACTAATTTAAAAAGTAGCTTGTTTATTTCATTTCCAATCTTCTTCTGCCCTCACCTCCGATTTCAATCGACAGCCCACCAAAATCTGCATACTGTCTAAGACAAAGCACAGCAGCTTCAGTATACCCAACCCGAAGAGCAAGAGCTAGTTAGCAGCTTTGTTAAATGAATAGAATAGCTTTGTGGGCTCCTCCTTTGAACACATTCCACACATCAATACAAAACCCAGATGAATATTTAGGAGATCATTTATCTTATCATTACCTTTCATTAAGTCTCCGAAGCCATTCACACCCCGGCCTGACACCGTAGCCGAACGATAACTAATTTCTGAACAGTGACCTAGGTGGGCAATTAAGCATAGGCAGAGGGCTGAAAGTGAGAAAACATCTAACATACATGCCACTAATTGAGGCGCCAAGACAAGAATGACTAATGTGGAGGCGCACGGTTGAGGGAATTACTGCACCATTTCCACTCTCGCTCTCTTTCTTTGCTCTGTGCAAATGTCTCGGGATGCCGGTGGACAGTCAAAGGCACCTGTGCTTTCATTACCAGACACCGCTGAGCTCTATTACCTTTGAAAGACTGAGATCAGTCCAAATGAGTCAGAGACAGTAGCTTCCCTGAGCCAGCAGATGCTGTTTACTAAAACATGAAGGGATAGTTCAGCTGCCCTGAATGAACATTTTGTAATGATTTACTCATGCTCATGTTGTACTTTTTTTTTTCTTTCTTCCCTTGGCAAAACACAAAAAGGAGATATTTAGATTTTTTTTCTGAGCTGCTGTGTTGTTTGCAGGGCCACAGTTTGCAGGTGATAAAAGCGTGTAAAAATGCAGTGAGTACATGATATTTTTGGCTTGTAACTTTGTATTATACTTTATTATGTAAAATACAGTTGTATATTATAACTTTATCATAGTTGCAAGCCAGATGTCAAATAAAAAAATCATATAAATACCTGCCACTTTAGTAGCAGTGGTATAGTAGTAATAATATATTCGTTATAATATTAATAATGATGTAATAGAGTGGCGGAACTATGTAGGCTAATCGGCTTCTAGCATAAAACTGGTTCCCTCGATAAAATCCCCATAGAATTTTCCCATAGGCTTTTCGAAGATTGCAAATAATAAGCTCTGTGTTCAAACACTGTTCATTACACTTACACGTTTTGTCCAGCCGGATAATCCTCACACAAAAATACAACTTTTAGCACTCTCGGATCTTTAATGCAAATGCAAGAATAAAAAAGCTAACATTAGGCTATAAACGGACCACTGTGCCTTCGAGGCGCTCGTCTGTGACGTCAGCAGCACCCTGCTATGGACAACTTTTCAAGCTTATTTTTTTAGAAATATGGTCCATGACAAAGATTTAATCTCTCGGTTTATTATATTATAATCCGCTATAAATTATAAACAAATAAATACGCTAAAACACATAGACATATGTGCCTTTGGATAGTTTTTAACATGAGAAATACATTTTGTTTAGCTTACGGTTGTTGTAAAAGTTAAAAAACTGTATGTATAAATGTACCTACATAGTATTGTTATAAGACATATTTAAGTAAGTGTATCGCTCATGTTCATTTTGTCCCCGAAACTGGTAACGCAGAGTTTAACTGGTTAAATAAGTGGATCGCTGACGTGCATTTACCTTAGAAATGGACAACAGAAATAAGAGGGACAGGTCTATCAAATGCCTGCAAGTTCCATCATGGACACTGAACAACATTAAAATAAATGATCAACAAATGAATCTGTCATGGCAGTCTCTACAAGTGAAGGCATTGTCTACACACAATATGGATTCACAATTACAAAAAAGACTACAAACAATAAAATATTCATGAAAATACTTATATAACAGTCAAATCCACATGCCCAACGCAAGCGGGCTGCGAATCCAGACCAGCTCAGCTCCATGACGCATAATGTCTCAGACACCGCCTGTAGTCCCGTATAGCAACTTGACAGCGTCTTTTTAAAGAAGCAAAACCGATTTAAAAATTCAAGTGTGTGCTGTAACTGGTGTGTTTTATGTCATAAAACGTGAAAGTATCTTGCGTTTGTGATTGCCACAAACCTTATTTAAAGCGATTTAACTGAAATCCTATTAAAAAAAACCCATTGACTTTGGGACGAGGGAACCGAAACTGCTAAAATGCTAACTCGCTTCCGGGTTTTTGCATACAAATTGACGTCATAGTTCCTCCACTCTATAATAATTGAAATAAATGAAACATCAAAGTTTATTTTTTAGTTCAATTAGAGATCATGTTTCTGGATTAAGAAATAACCAGCATATCATTTACTAAAGGTTCTAAAATGTGTTATTTGCTGAAGCTCTTTTAAAACTATTTTACTGAATTTTACTAAAATTGAATTACTTTCAATTCCAAAGACTGAATAGATCATTGACTTAAAAGCTTCATTTATTTCTATGTGCATTTTTAAGGAATTTCTAGAATAATTTAATGACAATTGTATTGACATTTTTTACTTGTCTTCACCTATTGGTGTAACAGTACAGTTCGTTTGCCAGTGCTGTGTTGCTAATGTAATAAATATTGTTCAGTTTCTTGCACAGACTGATGTTTTTGTTTTTTACTTCATAAGGCCTCAATGTACAGATATGTAATGTATGTAATGTATTGTCAGGAGTCGTATTAATAAATGAATACATGTATTTGGTGAATCACCAAGAGAAATCCAAAAAACTTCTATAAAAAGTCTAAAAAAAGTCACCTTCATCTTATATTCCGCTTTAATGATAAAACTCAACATGAGTATAAAGCATTCATAGGGATTTGAACATTTGAACATTTTTAATTTCACTCAGATTTTTCTGAAAAAAATAATAATAAATAAACACAAAACTGTAAATACAGCAGACTGCAGGAAGTGACATGAACATTTTGTATTTGTTTTTTCAAGATCTCCCTGGAACATTATTGAAAAGTTCTCCTGCAATGTTTTCTCTCAGAAACCACGGTATTAATATTGTTTTGCAAATAAATGTTTTATTTGCCTCTCCTGTGTCCATTGATTTGCAATTATTAAATCACTAAAGACCACAGTTCAACTTCAAAATAATCTTCTAAAGAGTCAGATCGGGCGGCCTGAGGGTCTGTATAATAATGGCAAATTTTAATTTTTTATGTGAACTATCATTGTCGAAAATATTGACTAAATCAAAGTCACCATGTACTTTGTCTGCATTGAATAGCACAGCTTGGACATTCTGGTAAATATCTAATTTGTGTAATATGTATTTCAAAAGTGAAAACTCGATCTGAGTGTGAAACTTTTTAAAGGAATATGAGATTAACATTTTAATTGGTCTTTATGGTAATAATTTATGGTTCTTCATAAAAAGGCAAATACACAAGACTCCAGGAAGTCATCTTGCATTTGTATTTTCAATCTCTCCCATTACCATTATTGAAAAAAAAATCCTCTCAGGAACTATATATATACTATATATACATATATATATCATCTCCTTCAAAAACCAATAAAGACTGCTGTTTCTGCGTGTTCTACATAAGATTAAAAAAGGCACATTAATCTCTGATCACTTGAGAGTGAGAAAATAAATTGCAAATTTATCATTTTTGGGTTAAAAATCACCGTTGAAATTCTTAATTGTATTGTGGTCACCATTTACTTTAATTGCATGGAAAAGAGCAGTTTGGACATTCTGATAAATATCTAATTTTGTGTCATATGTACTCAAAAGTAAAAACTCAGCCTGAGTGTGAAACTTTTATAGGGATATGATATTTTTATTATTGGTCTATATGATAATTTTACCCTGACTTTTCAGAAAAACAGCAAATACACAAGACTCCAAGAACGGGCACGCATTTGTAATTTTGAGATCTTCCAGGGTCACTATTGAAAATCTCTCCTGCGGTGTTTTTCTTAAGAGTCACAGGCATTATTGTTGTCTTGCCAGTATGTAAGGAATTATATGATTCACAAAGATTCAGCTACTTCTTTAATGTTCTAATCAGAAAACACCTTGCATGACATTAGGGTGGGTAAATTAACAGCAAATATTTATTTTTAGGTGAACTTTCTTTTTTTATCCACTTCCATTATATCGAAAAGAACACATTGGACATTCTGATATATTCTGATAATTCTGATGATAAATATCTAATTTTGTGTCGAATGCAACTCAAATGTAAAAACTAAACCTGAGAGTGTATCTTTCACAGGGATATGAGATGAGCATTTTTACTTATTTATATATTAATTTTTATAAATTACAAAAAAAAAATAAATTAACAGTTTCAGCTTCAAAACATTCTTTAATGTAATAACAAAAACACTACATTGCATGAAAAAGAGCAGCTTAGACATTCTGTTGGATATCTAAATTTGTGTCATGTGTATTTCAAAAAAAAAAAAAAAAGTGAAAACTCAACCTGAATGTGAAACTTTCACAGGGATATGATATTAACATTTGTAATTGGACTATATGGTAATTTTACTCAGATTTTTCAGAAAAACAGCAAATACACAAGGCTCCAAGAAGTGACATGAACATCTTGCATTTGTAATGCCGAGATCTCCCAGGGCATTATTGTAAAATTCTCCAGCAACAGTGTTTTTTCAGGAAGTTATTATTTTTGTCTTGCCAGTATGTTTTAAATTCAAGTCATTAACTTTAATTTTATGATTCACAAAGTTTCAGCTACTCTTTTAATGTTCTAACCAAGAAGTACCTCGACATGGTGAGTAAACTAACAGCAAATATAAATTTTTAAGTGATCTTTCACTTTCTTGTATTTCTTGTCTGAATCATAATCACCATTTGCTTCCATTATACTGAAAAGAGCAGCTTGGACATTCTGATAAATATCTTATTTGGTGTCATATGCCATTCAAATGTAAAAACCTGAGAGTGAATCTTTCACAGGGTTATTATGAGATGAGCATTTTTCATTTATTTCTGATGTAATTTCACAACAATGCTTTCTCCCAGGAACCACAGGCATTCATTTTGTTTCACCTGTATATGTTGTTTCTTTTTACCCTCCAGTATATCTGGTAACTTTCATTTTATAAATCGCTGAAGACCACAGTTTCAGCTTCAAAACATTATTTAATGTTAAACTGAAATAACTAAAAATAAATAAAATAAAAAAACAGAATTGCATGTAAAAGAGCAGCTTGGACATTCTGATAAATATCTAAATTTCTTTAATATGTATTTCAATAGTGAAAACTCAACCTGAGTGTGAAACCTTCAAAGGAATATAATATTAACATTTGTAATGGTAATTATACTCTGTTTCTTCAGAAAAACACACAAGACTCCAAGAAGTGACATGAACATCTTGCATTTGTAATTTCGAGATCTCCCAGGGCCATTATTGAAAAGTTCTCCTGCAACAGTGTTTTCTCTCCCTCTTCTGTGCCTGTTGGTTATTGCTATAAACAGTCACCAGAACAGATGGCTCCTCCAACTACAAGCTGTAATCATGTCAGATCCATCTGCTCTTCCTCAAGATCACTTCCTGCTTAGATGGGGCTCCACGGGGTCTGTGTCACACCTGCAACTTCCTGTTTCCCCTCACCTGATTTCCTGCACCACTGACCACCTCTGATCATTTTTGCTAGATTGTGAAATGTGGTTTTAGATTCTGAGAATGAACGGATGGTTTGGTAGATGTACTGTATGTGAGTATGGATGAACGGACGGCTTCATGGATGGCTGCGTGTGCAGAATGTAATGGGACACATTTGGAGGTTTATATAACGTCTGCTTTTAAAAGTTCCTGGAAGAATGTTTCAATAATATTTTAAAAGGGTAGTGCATAACAAAAATGAGAAAGTGTTTGCTCACTCTTTTGTTTTTCCAAACTTTCTTCTGTGGAACAACAAGAGGTATCTTCAGTAAGGTTATGTATGCTTATTTTTACATATTCACTTTGATATTGCACAATAACATCAAGGAAACAGCCAAAATTTTTTTTGTTTTTTAATCTTTTATGTTTTACTATTTCTATTTCTAATTTACTATATCTATTATGTTTACCATGTTTCATTTTTAAACATTACAACAATAAAGAAAATGTGTGAGATAATATTTACTTCATAGTCAAATTTTTCCATTGGGATCTAATTTTCTACATCTGTTGTTGTTGTTGTTGTTGCTATTATATATACTGTATGTATATATATATA
>CAIGQQ010004470.1:2389268-2401947 GCA_903798035.1 Danio albolineatus
ATATATATATTAGGGTTGTCAAAATTAGCACATTAATGCATGCCGATTAATTTGAAATATTTAAACCGTTAAAAAAATTAACACATTTAACGCAGTGGCAGTTTTTTTTTTATTTCCTGTTGTGGCCGACGTGTGTTCAGGGCCGGCGCGTCCATAGAGGCGACCTAGGCGGCCGTCAAGGGCAGTAGAACAGTGAGCAAACCCCCCATTCCTCACTTTAATCCGCGACACCTACCCCCTACTTACCGGCCCTCACGTTCATCCGCGAACCGGTCACTTTCTTTTTCACTTTCGGGTTGAGGGCGGCGTGATCACCGTTCGCCTAGAGCAGCAGTTCAGCTTGCTCCGGCCCTGCGTGTGTTTAATGAGCAAAGGAATATGGATAAAGGATAATATGGATAATATGGATCCATGTAAATGTACTCTGTGAAAGTGCCAGATGATGTCGCAAGCTGTCAAAGACAGCCCATTCCTCTCTAAGTTGATTCCAAGCATCCTCAAATGTTTCATTAAGTTTGACCTGTTTCCCCCCTACACGCAACTTTTGTAAAGCGTCTGCTTCGCGTTGCTGTTTCAGAATACTTGCTTGAGAAATACAGCCATACTTTAAGAACCGTAGTCGTGCGTGGTGATGATTTGAAGGGAGTGCGCTGTACTGCGCGCGCTCTCTCTGTCTGTCTGTGTGTGTGTGTGTGTTCGTGTGTGCGTGTGTGTGTGTTGTCACCCGATAATGTCAATAGACTGGACTGGCTAAGCGTTAAGGAGGACTAAGCAAAATTGTTTCTACTTTATAATTATTGTTCTCAGCTCGCAAAACAACTTTACAATGAATACAATTGTTTGTATTCAATACTTTATTATTATAATTTTTTTCTTCCAATTTCCATATTTGCAATGCCTGTATTTTAAATTTTTTTGAAGTTCATTTAGAATCCAACATGGAAATAATTTTTGTTTGTTATTGGCATTGATTGTTTTAAAATTCAAATGGCACTTACATGCCTGTGTTTTTATTTCTGTAATAAATACGGCTTTTCGTGATTTATCATGATTAATCACAAACAAAAGTGTGATTAATTAGTTAATTTTTTTAATCAATTGACAGCCCAGATGATATATATATATATAATAAATAGCAATAATAATAGCATGCCAATTGAGTAATTGTCATTTGAATTGTATAATGCATTAATTATATAATACATTAAATATAATATTTGGTGGTTCATTCCGCTGTGGCGACCCTAGATTAATAAAGGGACTAATCTGAAAAGAAAATGAATGAATGAATGAGCGAATGTTATTTGTTATAAAATTATACAATTATAACAATTTTTTTATTATATGAGCATAAGTATTATTAATGTTGTTAACATTGTTACAACAGCACACGTGTCACGCAACAATTAATAAATCAGATTTAATTCACTTACATACAAAACATGCACCATTTCATGAGCCTTATTTGCCATGAGCCTTATTTGCCATACAGAGGACTAAATTCACTATAGTTGGACAAATATTGCAGCTGTTGGACCCCATAATACATACCTGAGACTTTCATTTTCAACAGCTGTTTAAATTAAACAGTATAAATGCAATATCACACTCACTGCTGTGCAAATATATATAAATTTTGCAGTGCTAATTTTAAATAATATTATAATATAATATAATATAATATAATATAATATAATATAATATAATATAATATAATATAATATAATATAATATAATATAATATAAAAGTGCCACGGTGGCATAGTGAGTAGCATGTTCGCCTCACAGCAAGAAGGTCGCTGGTTCGAGCCCAGGCTGGGTCAGATGGCATTTCTGTGTGGAGTTTGCATGTTCTCCCCTTAGTCACGTGGGTTTCCTCCTGGTGCTCTGGTTTCCCCCACAAGTCCAAAGATATGTGGTACAGGTGAATTGGGTAGGCTAAATTGTCCGTAGTGTATGTGTGTGAATGAGTGTGTATGGATGTTTCCCAGAGATGGGTTGCAGCTGGAAGGGCATCCGCTGCGTAAAACATATGCTGGATAAGTTGGCGGATCATTCCACTGTGGTGACCCCAGATTAATAAAGGGACTAAGCTGACAAAAAAAATGAATAAATAATATAATATAATAAAACTGGAGATCACTTCCAACATACAGAACTCTTGCAACAGCTGACAGTCATCTGGACACAGACACACACACATGCACACAGACACACACAGCTGAAACTCATCATCATTAGTTACATGGACCACACCACACATACACACACCACACTTTCACATACACTTTGCTGAGTCTTGTCTAGCTGTTGCTGCCATTTCGTAAGAGTATCCTTGTTTCTGGTTTTCCCATGTTTTGACCTTTTTGACTGTTACCATGTTTTTTTTTGTTGTTGTTCATATTTTTTTATTTTATTTTATTTTATTTTTTGTTATTTCTTGCTGCTTGCTCTCAACGTTTGCCTGTATTTTGGATTATGCTTTTCACTTGAACGCTGGATTTCAGCCCCTGCTTGTCTGACCATTCACAAATAAAGCTGCGTTCCCATTTTCCAAATTCCCAGAATGCATTGCCCTGTGACGACTTATTCCCATACATTAAAACTACAGTATTGCTGCATACAAAAGCGCATACTTCCATACTATATAGTACACTAAAACAGCATGCAAGCCGAGTAGTATGTCTGAATTTATAGTTTGCGAGACATACCCAGATGATCTACTACTTCTGGCAATATTCTGAAGTGTGCATCCGATGGATGCTACACTATCCCATGATGCCAGGAGAGAGAATTCATGTGTTTGAATTATGTAACTGATGAGGGTAGGTCATGTGATAATGACAAATGGTGAATGTAGTACATCAAGTTTCAATGAATCATTCATTCATTCATTTTCTTTTCAGCTTAGTCCCTTTATTAATCCAGGGTCGCCACAACGGAATGAGCCGCCAACTTATCCAGCATTTGTTTTACGCAGCGGATGCCCTTCCAGCCACAACCCATCTCTGGGAAACACATCCATACATTCTCATTCACACACATACACTACGGACAATTTAGCTTACTCAATTCACCTGTACCGCATGTCTTTGGACTGTGGGGGAAACCGGAGCACCCGGAGGAAACCCACGCAACCACGGGGAGAACATGCAAACTCCACACAGAAATGCCAACTGGCCCAGCCGGGGATCGAACCAGCGACCTTCTTGCTGTGAGGCGAACGTGCTACTCACTACGTCACCGTGGCGCCTAGTTTCAATGATACTACTCACATTAATACTATATTTAACATGCTTTCCAAGGGTCGTGTAGTCAATTCAAATTTAAATGTACATAGTACCTAATCGAGAAGGCAATTTCAAATGCAGCCTATGTGTTCATTTGTTTATATTACAATAGTTGTTGTGTTACCATAGCAACTACAGATTAACCACAACAGATGAATTCAAGTACTATACTATAGTCTGTTTCAAAAACGTTATAGTATTTACTATAAATTACTGCAGTGTTTTTTTTCTCTTTTCTTTTATCTGGGTCTATTTTTTTAAGCTAAACTTCCTTAGAGAGCGACTCGTACATCAGGCGCCACTTCAATAGTCAGCAACCAATCAGATGCGCTCCAGCAAAGTCAAACTCTCTTCTGTGGGGCGAACGCCGTAAACAATTTCCCTTTTGTTGTTAAGAAGTAAACTACTCTCCACAGGACGCCTGATGAGAAGAATCCAGGAGCTGCTCTCATACTGTGCAGGGGAATGTCAGTCACTCTCAAGAGGCAGTTACCGCTCCTCATCAGCATATCAACCAGCGCACATAATCTCAAAAACAAAACACATTTACATACTCGCGTGTCAGTCATTCATAATCTGGAAAGGTAAGTGGCAGGCTGGAGTGTTTACGGGTCTGAGTGTGATTGGTAATTAAGCTTGGGCTCAGTCTGGGTAATGTGTGTTGATTACTGGCCGCTGACCAGTGAAATGTGAAGGACACAGGGAAAGAGCAGACGCTGCTGAGCGGGACCTACATTGAGTGCTTTTAAAAGAGCCCAAGTCCCTTGTAAGCGCAGAGAGCTGCATCCATATTTAAAGCAGGACGGGACACATTTGCATTTCATAATTCGCATTTCAGGGTACGGTTTGCATCTTTTTTGGATGAAGAAAGTTATTATGTGGAATGAAATGCAGAACGCTTTGTGCAATTTTCTAGCTATGGGGAGAAATATTTTGGAAACCAAAGCTGGTTGTAACTGGTTTTATTTATGAAATAATCATTCATTCAATTCAGAAATTAAGCATGTTGTTTAATATGTATAAATCTTAAGTTAGACATATTTTTTGGGAGATCAAATCTAAATATTGATATATTTATGCATTGATACAGTATATTTATATGTTGTATTTTATAACATTGATATATAAAAACATTGCTTATCACAACAAGATATTCTTTTTGTCTCTAATATACTCATTCATTCATTCGTTTCATTCATTCATTAGTCCCTTTAGTAATCAGGGTTCGCCACAGCGGAATGAACCGCCAACTTATCCAGCATATGTTTTACGCAGCGGATGCCCTTCCAGTCGAAACCCAACACTGAGAAACACCTATAACCTTTCACATACACTACAGATAATTTAGCTTAGTCAATTCTTCTATATTGCATGTCTTTGGACTGGGGGAAACCGGAGCAACCACAGGGAGAACATGCAAACTCCACACAGAAATGCCAACTGACCCAGCTAGTGCTTAAACCAGCGACCTTCGTACTACTCACTGCGCCACCGTGATGCCCGCTCTCTAATATATTGTAAAGTATAAATAAAAGTATAAATAAAAATAAGGCTCATGAAATGGTGCATGTTTTGTTTGTAAGTGTATTAAATCTGATTTATTAATAGTTGTGTAACATGTGCTGTTGTAACAATGTTAACAATAACAATAATAATACTTATTATAGTCATATTATATAATATTATAATAAATAAAGTGAATTATATAAACCATATTAATATAATTAATGTATTATATTTAATGTATAATATAATTAATGCACTATACAATTCAAATGACAATTACTCAATTGGCATGCTATCATTATTGCTATTTATTATTATTGTTACTATTACTATTATTAATATTATTATTATTGTTGTTGTTAATATTGGTGGTAGTAGCAGTAGTAAAAAAAAATACAAAGAAACTATTTTACAGTATGTGCAGCAGCTATATTTCCTCAAAAAATGACTATTAATTGAGCACATACATAAGGATCAGTGAAAGAATTTTTCAAATGTGCAGCGTAGCGAACTCGCCTTGAATAATCTGAAAAGTCATCCATAATAACCCTTTCCCAGCATGCATGAACTCTGGAGGTATGGAAGTCACGGCCAACAGCCTGGATCTCAGCATCCCCTTCCTCCCCTCATTCCCGGGGGTCCGTCTGTGGCCTTCATCCAGGTCGAGCTCGCAGGTAAAACCCATGCCGGATCTCTGTTCGGGACCCACGCACCCCGCCATCTGGGCAGGTGCTGCTTTGGTGTCCCATCCGCAGATTCGTTTAAAATCCCGGCTGGTGGGTCATTGCTGAGTTCAGAAACCCTTCGGAGAGACCAGACAGTAGCATGACATTAAAAAGGCTTTTGGGTTGTACTTCTGAAACAGGGCTAACCTAAAATGAAGACAAACTGTGACCCCGTTGGTTTGATTGATTTGTTTTAAGTGGTTGGGGTTAAACTGAGCAAAAGTGATATTTGTATGCATAAAGAAGATGAAATTGTAAAGAAATAAAATTATTATTATTTTATTATTTTTATTGTTATTTTGTTCACTAAAAGAACAACACAACAGTTAGTAATATTCATGTTTAAAATGTTTCTTGAAAACCATTTATTTTCCTTAGGTTTAGCCCCTTATTTATCAGAAATCGCCACAGCAGAATGAACCACCAGCATATGTTTTATTCTGCCGATGCCCTTCCATTTGCAACCCAAAACTGGGAATCACCCACACACTTTCACATTCATACACACTATCATACACTATGGCCATTGTAGTTTCCTAATTCACATATAGTGCATGTTTTTGGACTGTGGGGGAAACCGGAGCACGCACACGAACATGGGGAAAACATGCAAACTCTGCATGGCAACTGACCCAGCCGGGACTCAAACCAGCGACCTTCTTGCTGTAAGAAGGCTTCTTGGTTTCTTGAAAACCAAATCTGCAAATTATACTGAAGTAATAAACAGAATTTACATCAATAGTACACATTTATTTTTAAAATATGAGCATCTTTTTCAGATACATTAAATTTGAATGATCTTTTATGCAATATTACTGTTTTATATTATTATTGATTGAATAAGTGCAGCCTAGTATGTTTTTTAAAAAATATTTAAAAATATTAATAGCCCCAAATGTTTTGTAGGTAGTATTTGATTGAGAAGATAATTTATTATTCTTGTGCATGTGTGTCCACAAACATGCTTACACATTGTGTAATGTACTAAATAACATTGAAAATATTTGTAAATTATAAATAGAGGCCCACGCAGACTGCTGTTTAAAAGTTTTATAGAAGAGAATACAGTGGGGGAAATACTGTAAGTATTAAACAAATCATGTTTTGTTTTGTTTTTTTCCAGGGAATAATATTTCTAAAAGAGCTGTTGCATGGAATTAAACCAGATTTTGGTAAAAAAAAGCCAAACAATACAAACGTAAAAATTAAACAAAACCAAAAAAAGAAAAAAATCTCAAAAAAATAGTTAACTGATAATTGATAATAAAGCGTATTTGGCATGCTGTCCCGGGAGAGAGCCCTGAGCTCAGAATATCCTTGAGCCCAGGGCTCCCTCCTGTTTAAAGGGCGAGAGGAGAGTTTGAGCTCAGGTAAGTCTCGAGAACTCCCCCCGCTTGTGAACGTGCTGAGATATATCTTACTAAAGTTGCCTTAAGATGCTATTTAAAAGTAGTCGATTTACTTACAGTATGTTGTATGTTTTTTGGATGCTGGAAGGAAACCGGAGAACCAGGGGAAAACCCACGCAAACATTGGGAGAACATGCAAACTCCACAAGAAACTCCAACTGGCTCGAGGAGAGGCCGAACCAGTGGCGTTCTTGCTGTGAGGCAACAGTGCCAACCACTGGACCACCGTGCCACCCTGTCGCAGAAGGGGAGGAGTTGGGGTGGAAGGTGGGATTCTTCAAGATGAAGATGACTGGAGTAGAAAGCTCTGTTAATTTGTGGTGTGTCAAGATTCGTCTGATTGGAGCAATATGCGGAGCTGATGTGGTACCAGCTGTGTTCAATCATAATGGTGGAATGACGGCACTTACCTCCGTGTAGACAGCTTTCACGCTGTCCAGTTAGCTCTCCATGTGCATTGGCGGACTTAAGGTGCAGAGAGGAGTTGACCACAACAACAGGGTTCGAGTCCAACAAAGAACATTTCCAGAAAGCGGGTGTAAGACAAAAAGGGAAACCAAAAAATAAAATAAAATACCTCTGTGTAACGCCACGCCAGCAGAGGGAGCCCTCGCCCGACTACTGACTCAGCTCCGCTCCCTCTGCGCGTACTTCCTGTTTGTGCAGTATATCAGTGAGAGCTCAGGCCATGCTTCCTTGCGAAGTATTGCCAGTTTACCTGCCTTACCAAGCGTTGTTCCAAGTGAATCTCATGACTGCTTTCCTGTGTATGACGTTGCCTGCCTTGATCACGTACGTTCTCTGTCTTTGCCCTCTTGTTCTGTTTTGGACTGCTCATTGTGTTATTGAACCTCTGCCTGCACTCTTACTACGTCTTCCGGATTATCCCCTGTGTATATTGTTTGATCCTGACTGCTTACCCGTTGCCGACCATTTGCTTGTTTACTCGTTGATGCCTCTGCCTTATCCTATCAATAAACCTCTGCAAATGGATTCTAACTTTGCCTCAGCCTCCACTTTACACTCTGGTGGATTTACATGAGAACAGCGCAGATGGCACTTGTGAGAGAAAATTGCGATCTCAAAAAGTGTACACAGCGGCCTCTGGTGGATTTGTGAAAACAAAAACTGCAAAATAACTTACCTTCTGGGATGAATTTGTCGCTCTCCAGAAATGTATATGGCAGTACATTGTCAGAATGAGGCTGGGTTGGTTAATGCTGTCAGCTTTAGATATAAATATGTGAAAGGAAGTAATTCCTTACTGATGACTTCTGACTTTTGAGACACTTTATGATTGTTTTTATTTTTGTTTTTCACATTTAAGTCATCAAACTATTGTATAAATGCAATATTATACGAGTAACAATATGATATGGCTGTATATCAGCACTGCTGTGATCATGTGATATTGCTTTTGTACTGTACATGTGTGTGTTACAAGTTCAGTTAAATGTACTTTATCTCAGTTAATGTCTAATTTTTTACTTATTTATTTACTATTTACTATATCTAAAAACTAAAAGGCGGAATAAAAGTATATTGAAAACTAATCTCATAGAAATTACAAAACTACAGAGAGAAAATGCTAAAACTATAATTGAAAACATTGGTGAAACTACAATACATGCTCAACTATACTAAAATAACCCTGGCAGGCATGGGAAAATGCTTTAATTAAATTTATATTAATATTTGTTTTAAAATCATATTTCATCTTGCCTAGGGCGCAAAGTGAGCCAGGAAAAAAATGACGCCTCTGGCTATAATTTATAGTGTAAACTGACTTGAATTAAATACTTTGATTTTGACAATCACTCTTCGCCTCTGCAAGCCACTTACCGCTGTGCTCTAGAGTGCTATCGTGATTTGATTTATCTAAAAAATTCTCTCTAATTTAAGCCGTCAGCCAATTGAGAGAGGTAAAATGACACCTTCTCCAACCTTTCTTGGTGGGTAAATTTGACCCTAAGAGAGTGCATTAGTGTGCATTGGACCATTTAAGGTCTGGCATTTTGGCATTGGATTACATTCAACCACTCTTAAGCTGTTAGAACTAATTGGACTCTCTCTCATTTCATTATCTAATGTCAAACTAAAGCACTGCCTTAATGCACTTAAAGACTTTTTTAGAGACTTAAGTCACGGCAATGCGCCTGTTAATATTCCCACGTGCAGATCCCTTAAAGATGTGATAAATGGTGTCTAAAGCCTCAGCCAACATTAGCGATTAGCTAGCATTCATCAGTGCCCCACTACACCTGAAAAGCAGCTATTAGCCTCCAGGCAGCAAAACACATATAATAAATGCACCTCCTGCAACCTAATAATTTATACATTTGCAGAAAGCCAAAATAGCCGACCTGAACAACCTCGGCGTGTAAGCCAGCAGTATACAAAGAAGTGACAAATATATATATTTGCTTTCTCCATTTGGATATGTCTGCTACAGAATGATCAATAGTCCCAAAGAGTGGCCAAAAAGTCATGAAAGAAAAAACTAAAAGGTAGTGGAAAATATGCAAAGGTGGTTTATAACTCAAACTTTATGCACAATTTTCAATCTTTTACTTCTTTATCAGTCTCAGTCTTAATTAACATGAAATGCATGGACATGGAACTTAGTTATGGGACCAAGGCACCAGGGCAGCATCATCACTAAAATGTTTGTAAAATGATGCCGACAGCAACATCAAATTCAACAAATTCGACAGAAGATGTGTGTCATGAGTTTCATGACAAAAGAGTTGAAATATTATATATACAGTTTGTTCTGTTTCTCAATTAAAGCAGCTAAGTCTTTTCAGCCAGGCAAAATTTTACTAATATAATGACTGCATCAGTCTGTCTGCTGGATGTCCTAAAGAGAGTGTCATTGAAAGACCAAATTCACAATTTGTTTGGCAATATGTTTGTATTTTTAAGCTTTTTTTAATGTGGGAATGTAGTTGTTTAGACTTCTTCTATTTAACTAGATGTGACTTTATTCATCACTCATGTATGTGAGAAGCCTTACCATGGTCATTTGTTGTGGAATATTCTGCCGTCTTTGAAGTAAGTTTCTATAGGGAGTTTCTATAGTTCTATAGTTTTGTAGATCATTTGTTTTGTGTATATCTAATCATCAAAAGATGAATGAATGAAAAATAGATTAACAGGCAAAGTTCAGTTTTATAACTTTATATAAATTAAATATGTCAAAAAAATTGCTTAGCATCTTTATATTGTTGTTTGATAAGTATTTTGTGCATTAAATTATATTTCATATAAAAAATAGTAGTGTTTA
This sequence comes from Danio albolineatus, assembly GCA_903798035.1. Classification (NCBI taxonomy): domain Eukaryota; kingdom Metazoa; phylum Chordata; class Actinopteri; order Cypriniformes; family Danionidae; genus Danio; species Danio albolineatus. The sequence goes on from CAIGQQ010004470.1 coordinate 2,399,485, forward strand.
TGTTGTGTTGAACAATGGTTTGTATTTGAGGTATAGTAGTATGTCTACACTATAAGGGCATACTCACACTATGTACAGTTCGCTTGAACCGAGCCGAAGCACACTTGTCCCCCCTCCCGTCTCCCCCGACGGTCCACAATCACATTAAATTCGGGCCTGAGCACGCTTACGTCATCGATGATGCGCTGTTCAGTTTAACAGAAGTGCTCTCGCTCAGCACAGTGGACATTTATTTATATCATTCTATCGTTTTAGTCGTTTGAAATGCAGTGATACAAGTCAGTTATTTTGCCGAACAGATCAGCCACTTTTGACACTCATAAACAATCATCAGTCATAGTCCTCATGCTGCAGGAATTAGGAGGTTTGCTGAAGGTGCATCTGTTGTGCGGTGAGGGGTTTGCGTCTTTAATAATCTGTGACAGTTTGCGTTCATTAAACAATAAGAATGATTAATAAATCCATATGAAACAGTCCCCAAAAGTCACGTCTCCTCTTCAGTTTTGGGCTCAGACGCGCTTTGCACTCACACTACAAGCGTATCGCGCCAAAGCCCAAATTAACCGTGCCAACCGGACCAGGGCCGGCCAAGTGAACCGTGCCTGAGCCCGATTCAAAGCACTCAGACTTCACAAACAATCCGGGAAACGGGCCTGGGCGCGGTTCAGATAGCATAGTGTGAGTACGTGTTTTCATTTGAAAATGCATATTTTCCTGGCCTACTGAAAGGGTTACATAGTTTATTGGAAATTAAATTGTGATTACGGCGCCACGGTGGCTTAGTTAGTAGCACGTTCGCCTCGCAGCAAGAAGGTCGCTGGTTCGAGCCTCGGCTGGGTCAGTTGGCGTTTCTGTGTGGAGTTTGCATGTTCTCCCCGTGGTTGCGTGGGTTTCCTCTGGGTGCTCCGGTTTCCCCCACAAGTCCAAAGATATGCGGTACAGGTGAATTGGGTAAGCTAAATTGCCCATTGTGTATGTGTGTGAATGAGAATGTGTGGATGTTTCCCAAAGATGGGTTGTGGCTGGAAGGGCATCCGCTGCGTAAAACAAATGCTGGATAAGTTGGCAGTTCATTCCGCTGTGGCGACCCCAGATTAAGGGACTAAGTCGACAAGAAAATGAATGAATGAATGAAATTGTGATTCCGATTCAGAAAAAGCTGCAATTGTCATGCACATCTTGTCATGGAACCAATGCTCTTGGATCAAATCTCTGAAGGGCAGGCGCTCTTGTGGAAACTGCAAATATGTGAAAACTGCTTTTATTGATTCAATGTGACAAATAAACACACAACTTAAGAATCATCTCATGAATGTTTTTTTTTAAATCACTCAACTATGCCTTTTTAATCGATATGAAGTGAGTTAGGAGTAAAAACATCTTATTAAATGTGGTATTTTCACATGCTTTCAGGTGAAGTTGCAACACAGAGCAGTAGTTCATTATAAAGCAGCACAAAAAGCTGTCAAGTCATGCAATAAGTTAACTATTTGTCACATTATATGTGCAAACATTTTTTGTGCTCCCTCAAACTGTTGACCCCTAGTATGTGTGGATCCTAATACAGTAATAATATAATCAAGATGTACAGTGCATGTCTACACTGTACTTTGATAATGTAACTAAAACAGGAATGCTCCACATCTCATTTTGATTTACGTTTAGTTTGAGGAAGACTTTAACCAGATGAAGTAATAAAAACAAAATCTCTGTTTAGATTTCAGATTTTTTATCAGATTATTGTCATAATAATGTTAATATTAGAATATTGTTGTCCATGTATTCATAATGACTGTCACAGACCAAGTATAGACCTTCATGACAAAGGTGTTCCCTGGTGGAAGTGGCCTTATTTAACAGGATAATTCACCCTGCCACACTGCACACGTATGCCATAAGTGGTTTAAAGAATGTGTTGAACAGTTCAAGGTGTTGCCTTGACCTCCCAATTCCCTAGCTCTCAATCCAATTGAGCATCTGTGGAATATTCTTGACCAACATGTTTCCTGGTGGCTCCACCTTGACGCAGCCTATGGGACATGAAAGATCTGCTGCTAACATCTTGGCACCGAATAACACAGAACGCCTTCAGCGGTCTTGTAGAGTCCATGCCTCGATGGGTCGGTGCTGTTTTGGCAGTGAAAGGAGGACTAGCAGCATATTAGGCATGTGATCCTAATGTTTTGGCTCAGAGGTGGAAGTCATTTTTAAATCAAGCTAATTTCTGTTGTTTTTCATGGGAAATGAGCATGACCAATTTTAACATCAGTGAAATCTGCACAGGGAACTTTTTTACCACTTGTGGAAAAACTCCTCAAGCAGATTTCTATTGAAATAAATGTTTATCTCCTGACAAATTTGCAAACCACTGATAAATGTGACCACAATTGAATTTTAAACAAACATTGGCTTCTTTCAAAATACTTGTATGTGTTGATTTCATTCTTACCATATATATATATA